>SMLS01062006.1:0-10134 GCA_004785975.1 Popillia japonica
CAGGCTGTTCCATTTAAATTTTCATAACTTTGGTACGCAACTTTTTTAAAATACTTTACCATTTCTGGTATATAAACCGACGGGAATGTGGTACCCCACCCTGTATATGCTTCAAAATGTGAGAAACCGTTTTGAAGACAACCTGTACCACTGCATAGAAGTCGGTGGACAGCACTTTCAACATCTACTTGACTAATACATAGATGTAAGTTTGTTATCTCTTTGATACTGTAAATCGATTCTCCTAATAACAGAAATAAATTTTTGAGCATCATAATGAAACGTAATGCCATAAACTAGGTATCATTATAAAGAGAATTCAAAGACCTTTCAATCGAGGTACAACTCAATCTCCCTTTCCATTTAAGATTTTTGGGGTCAATTCCACCCTACCTAAGGAATTGAACAGATGATTTTTCATAATTGGAAAAAGATGGAATGACATACTAGTGTCGGAAGATATTTTGCGTTGACCATTTCTACGCTACCATCAGGAGTATTTGAACTAGCGTACCTCAGGGTACGTTCTTCAGTCCTGATTTGTTTACATATACTAAACACAAAATTGGTTATATGTTAATCAAGTACACGAATGTAATGGATCCGCATATGACAGCTGTCACTAACAAATTGACGTTTGAACATCATAACTCAGGTATTTACAAGACACCATATGACATATTTTGATAAACAAACATAATACTTATAACAAAATTCATCATTATTTCAAGCAAAATTACCACCATCTGTTGGATTAATTAGGCATCTTTTCACAATAATCCATCTTAAAGAAATAATACAAAATACAAAAAAAAAAGAAAAAAACGAAAACAAACGAGAATAAACAACGACATAAGGAACCGTATACTATATATCTATATATAGTATATCTTTGCTCACAAGCACGTCAGGACAGTGATAAAAGGCGCACAAAGCGAGAACGAGCACAGAGACTTATCAACTTCTCATATTCGAAAGAATAACACAACAAAAACTCTAATGCTTAGGTAGAGAGATGAGATATGTATACCTATAGTAAAGCTGTATACCGAACGTCTAGTCACGACTTTAATTCCGAAATTAGGCCGCGTTCACACCGGATCGATTCAGAATTAAATCCTTGTCTAAAAAACAGTTATCAAAATATTAGAGGTTATGTTAAATGTCAAAATATTATCGAATTGCATCTTCTAATACTACAATATACATATCTCCAATCTAGATATCTGTATAAAATTCTAATTCACATTGAAACTCGGTCTGAACCTACGTCGAACCGCCTAACAAAGATGGAAGATCGAGCGTAGTCGAGTCCGGGCACAGTCAAGTCTAGAATTGATTGCGCCGGTATCTACAAACAACTAAAGAGCACCCAGTTTGTATTATATATATCTACGTAGCATACTCTATCTATACCTACCTACCTACCTACCAGCGAACCAAATGGAGAGAAGAAAAGTAATAGGCAATATAAGTTGCCCGGGGCGATACGTCGTTCGGGAAGAAAATAGAAAACGGCGGGTTTCTGCGCTCGCGGAACGGCGGAGATGATAGCCGTGAGAGTTTGAGTGATTGATAATCGATGTTCGCCGATAATGGCATGCTTAATTAAAGACTTATGCGAGTATGTCCTATACAGAGACAGAGGGAGAGAAAGAGATCGTTTACTTTGTACACCTAACGACTTATTACGATTTATAGTTGTGGTAGTTTGTGCTAATCACAGATTAATTAAAAGACCAATTAACGTAGGGAGAAAAAACTTAAAAATTGGGAAATTATTGTAAACTATAGCTTCATACAAAAACTAAATTCACATCAAACTGGTAAGGGTACGTGGCCCTCAATGGCGCACAATTTTGGTAAAATTCTCCTCAACATTCTTTGAACGTCGTTTTATATTCTCTTCTCAGATTTATTCCTCAATGGGGCGCTCCTGAGGTACACTGGGCGATTGTCTTCCTTAGGTACATAATTGACGTTATGTTCATCTAACCAGTTCTGAATGATTCACCTTTAATTCTCCCAAAGTAGGGTCTTTCTGCTTAAGAAATAGTGCGCCAGATCATAATCTTGCGAGCAGATTTCGTTTTCGCAACATAACATAAAATTTAAATGTTCTCAGAACGATTTGCAATATTGGACGGATAAAAACCATCTTTATTTCCGAATTGGATAATGCAAAATATTTCTCATCGTCGAAAAGAGTAACTCTGTTGCCAATAAAATGTTGACCCTTAATGATGGGCAGCATCTAGTAGTAACTAGCAGTAACTAACAAACGATCATCCTTTCTGGCCCTTTGATATACAGTATGTCCACACTGAGAAAAATGTTACAGCAAAACATTTTATTTAGAAATTTATACTTATGAACAGTATAAATTGCATTAAAATTACGAACACTGTGTTTAATGGCCAACAACAATTTTGTTTCTAAAATCTTAAAACAAAATGTTATAAGATTAAAACAAAAAATTTGCTACATTTGATGAAATTTTTAAATAAAAATTATTTACAACATCTAGCAAAACTAGTTCATTGGATTTTAAAAGTATTTATATTGGTTTTTAAATAAAGGTAGTTTCAATTTATGCACGTTGGAACACAAATGAAATGAGAGAGAGAAGATTTAAGGCGCTCGTACGTAAAAAGAATGAGATGCAGTATGAAGCGGTCTTTGTATTTGTGAAAAGGTTGATATTGGCGGTAAAACATCGATAAACACCACGTACTACCTGCCTATTTCGTTTGATTTTGTATAAAATTAGACATTATAGTAGTGACCGTGCAAAAAATGGATAGTATGGAACAGTTACTACTAATGTAAGTTGAAACTTCCAGCAGTTAGTAAGCTATTTGAAGGTAAGGAAAATGTAAATAAATGCAAGACGTAGGTACTTTATAATTATTCTCAAAAAGTAGTTTTCGTCACATCATACCAAATTTTAGGTTAAGTACTCACAACATCTTGTGTTTTGTAGCAAATGTGATAGACAATGAATCGTTAATTATTAAAAAAAGAACCAACTTTATTGAAAGAGTTGATCCCCGGGGCAGGAGAATTTTTAGGAAAGTACGACAGTTAACTTAGTTAGCGGTATGTACCTATATTTTTTCACTACATTGTGTTACTATTAAGTACTTACATTATTTTAAAATGTTAGGGGGTTAGAGTGTTAAAAATATTGAATTAAAAAGTTATTTAAACATAAACAATTTTTGTATTTTAGAATAGACACGGTAAATAAGGAATCTGATTTATTATTGATTTTTCGTAAATGTATTCTTTGCAAAAACATAGGTAAAAGGTATATTTAGAAAGTCCGAACGTCATAGTAACATTATAGTCAAAATACAGGATGCTGAAGAATCTGAAACTTGTGAATTATTAATAGAGTTGCGACAATTTAGAGTTAAAATATATACCTATCACTAGTTCTAATGAGTGCCGTCAACGATGTAGAGTATGTTACCTTAAGATACTTGCTTGCTGAATAAGACCTTTTTTATTGTAGTTAAACATATGTTAATGCATAAATAAATTTTTTATAATGTTTTTGTGTTTATTATGTACCTATAAAATGTAGATACTATTAAAATCCACCATTGATTACAACAAAAACCTTTACAATTTCGTATGTATCTAAAAATGCGTATAACGCTAATATTATTGCAGAAATCGTAAAGACCGGGCAGTGTCTTATTATATAATTATCCTTTAATATTGACAAAGTTTTAGTTTTGTTATACAAGTACACTATCATATGTGTGTAAGTATTAAAACCGATGCACTATATCTATCAACAAACTATACAAATCCACGTATGGTTGCGGGAAATATGCAATCTTTGTTTGAAACCATTGGCATCATAGGTATATAGTGTACACAATACATCTATCTGAGGATATCGTCCGGATATTTCCGAATATTCTCGAGATATCCTCAGCCGTGTCCACAAGATATCGTCGGAGACAGGTATTAAAATCCTACATAGAGCGGATAATATTGGTAAACGCCATCGCCATTATGTAAGAACTGACTTTGTTCGAACAGTGTCACTAATTAATCTGAAACTGTTAAGATTCGTCGCAATGTGATGTAAGTAGTTATTGCTATACGCAGAATCCTAACAGTTTCAGATTAATTAGTGACACTGTTCGAACAAATGTCGGCTCACCTGTACGTATAAAAAAAATAAAAATACTTGCTTAAACAGCAACAATTTAGTCTTACGGTAAATACTTTTTATTCCTAGAACAGTGATTACTGCCAATAAAAATAATTATAAATTAGAGTTCTTTTTAATATACATACATAGTTAAGTTAAATAAACCCTCTTCTAAAACTTGACAAAGTTTACATTTAATTTCAATATAAATTTTCATTCAATTTCAATATTTTATTTATCTTAAACTAGCAACATTAGTATTCTTAATTCTTATAAAACTATTTTGTAAATCTGTTAGTACAAATTATTGCTAATTGTAGTACAAGCAATTTACTTAAAGTTACTATAAAATATAGTAAATTGAAGTATAATAGGTAGGTACTTAATTTCCAGGAATAAGTTTATTGTTAAATTTAGTATGCTATGTTGCTGTCCTATATATGTATAGCAATAAATTATACTAAAATGCAGTATATTTATACTTATAAATACTATAAATTTTTCTCCGTGCACGGATCGAGTTCCAAAGAGGAAAAACTTTTTTATTTTGCATTTTACAAGAAAAATGTATTCTTGATAAAAGTTTTCGCATGTCTCGAAACGGCCAAGTCAGTTTTAACCTTTTCAAAATTTCTTTTAGTTTAAGATAAAAATCGAAAAATTAGTCGTTTTATTTGAAAATTTTTTAAAGTCCCAGAAATTAAGTTTGCGTTGTCATGGTAATTATCGATATTTATTTATCTAATTAACTGCCAGTTAGAAAAATCAACCATAATAGTTGAAAATGTTGTCAAAAGACCAACGAATTTACCTAATTCAATGCTATGGCAAAGGTAATAAAGCGATCCGTCGAGTTGTCGAAGAATTTAATCAAAAGTCCCCGGATATTTACATCTCAAATAGGGGTGCACGAGCATTGGTCAAAAAATTCCTATCTACTGGTTCCATACTGGATGTAAAGAAAAACAATATAGCACGAGATGAAGACGACGCCGCCACTCTTCTTGTAATGGATTCAGTACGGAACTATCCCAAACTTTCTTTGCGGCGCAGATCAGTCCATCTGGGAATTAGTAAATCGCTCATTCAAAAGATTTTGAAACAAAGGAAGTTCCATCCCTACAACAAGCCCATTTGTAATCATGCATTAGAACCCGGAGATTCTGCGAAACGTTTGTATTTTTGTCTGTGGATGGGCGCTCAAATCATGGATAATCAATACTTTTACCGAAATATTACTTTTTCTGATGAGACCACATTTTCTACCAATGGTACTGTTGCATCTCAACATATGAGATATTGGAGCGATTACAATCCGAATTTTCGCATCCCTCACAATCGACAATATTCGGCAAAAGTTAATGTGTGGTGTGCAATTTCTTACCATGGTATCATTGGACCATATTTTTTTGATAATACTGTCAATTAGCATACGTACTTGGATATGCTGCAAAATTTTGTTGATGAACGTTTGGACGATCTACCGATTAATTATCTCGCAAGGCGTTATTTCCAACAAGATGGTTGTCCGGCTCATTATGCTAGGATTGTTGTTGAATGGTTAAATCAGCAATTTGTACAGAATTGGATAGGTCGAAATGGTCCCGTGATATGGCCACCAAGGAGCCCTGATTTAACAATGGCCGATTTTTATCTCTGGGGTGGTTTGAAGCAAATAGTTTATGCAAATAATCTTTCTCTGAACGTAGAAGATTTAAAAGAGAGGATTAGAGACGCTGTGACGTCTTTAACTATCGAAGAAATTCGAAGAAGTTATAGAGAATTGCGCCGACGGCTAGAATTGTGCGTTGAAAAGGGCGGTGAATGGATTGAGTAAAATAGTTATTAGTTATATCATTTTTGTTTATGAGTTTATGAAATTAAAATCTACTGACTTGGTCGTTTCGAGACATGCAAAAACTTTTATCAAGAATACATTTTTCTTGTAAAATGCAAAATAAAAAAGCTTTCCTCTTTGGACCTCAATCCGTGGACATACTGTACCTATAATAACTCAAATAACATCAAAACTTTTTCTCAAAACTGATGTCCCATACGTTATAATGATGACGGTGGTGACAGGTGAAATATCGCAAATTTTAAATATAAAAAACTGATTGCGATCGTGTTTAACTAAGGCGGGATATTTTGCGTAATCGTACGCCGCCGATAAACCCGTGTTGTCATAAATAAATTTGCATTCGTATTGTAATCGCCAATTCTAGCGGCTACGGTATATGTATACTCACTCGTTGCAAAACATTGACATGTAAAAACACCTTGTTAGTTAGTATGCTGATGCGAATTCACCTTGGATTATTCAATGTTGCCTTGAAACCGGCGGCACACCTTTGCCAGTGCTCTAAGTTCGCCGTAGCGTAACTTTTTTTATTGTTATTATCATTCGTAACGAAGATTATATTATTTTATTAGTGGTACAAGAATTTTTTTTTCTAGAAAAAAAAAAAAGAAAACTATATAATATTCTAAATTAATTAAATATTCTAAAAGCCACAATAAAATTTGACAGAATTGATTCGCAAACTTTAAAGTAGGTTGCACTGATTTTTTATGACATTTCAAAAATTTTATTTACTCAGCAGTGTACATTCTATATTTCGTTTATTTGCCATTTTATGTAAGTACATGACTGAACCTATTCATTAGGAAATTTAGTTTAACTATTTACAGTTGGCAATTAGTTGTTCAAGCTAATCGATATTTCGTAAATTCCAACCAATAAAATATTTTTGTCAGCTGTTAAAGTTTATTCCTAGGGTTATATTTGTTTCAAACCTGTTAGAAGAGAGTTTATACCTTTTTCAATTTTGACAGTTCGACTATCGAAATATTTCTGACAGCTGTCAAATTATTATTTCTACATGAGGTCAATCAGTGTAATTGTTAAAATATTTCTGACAATTACCCCATTATAAACGCAATCATCTTTAGCAGATTCAACACGTGCAAAACTACGAAATACATACATTATTATGAGTAATGTAATCATCCAGAAAGTTCAGACAATTGTTAAATTATTGAAACATTAACTGTCAGATTTGATATTTATTATTGTCAAAATTTCTGATAGCTCCGATATTATAAGATCTATAATTTTTTGCATTATCTACAGACATAACTTTTAAAGTATGTACGATACATACAAAGTTGTGATAACGACATCTTTTTTTACAATTTTGAATCTCATGATTATGAACAAATTTCTGACAGCTGTCAAAGTATCAATGGCAACATAGTAGGATGTGATGTATTTTTTTTTAAGTTTTGACAGGTAAAATGTTTAAAATACGAATGTGCGATGTCTAGGAAACTTTTAATAATTTCGAGGTTATAACTATCAAAATTCTCAAATTTGACATATGCTATTATATTATAAAAAGCGAAAGCAATACTTAAAAATTTGATATTTATGTTGTACGCTATAACCAGCAAAAATCTGTAGATATTAATTAGCTTTCTCCATTTTTGACAATTCAGCATTTTTGACAGTTCTCAAATTTGACAATTATAAACGTCAATTTACAAATAACGGCAGAATTGTCAAGCAAGTTCATTTATTTTTACAATTCTTGTGCTTACAATTTATTTATCACAATTTTTTTACAATTTCGGTTATTACGTATGTGTAACTAACCAACTAATAATATATTTGACAGCTGTCACATTATAAACGCAGCCATTTTTTTTTATTATTTCAACACTCACTAAAATTCGGTGATTTTAAAGCTTTATATGTATAGTGTTGTTTTTTGTTATCTAAACAAAACCATAGCGTACATAAACGCTTAACCTTGCCAAATATTTCACTTTAATTGCGTTTAATACATCGCCCAGATAATATCCTTATACAAAAAAATATGTAACAAAAAATTGAGTGATACACAATAATGAGATACTGCTTGTATTCGTGAGTTTGTTCAATGCCACCGTCGAACATGACTTGTATACATACATACATAAGTACATCTTTATAGTACATTTATTTATCCGACTGAGCCTGCTAGAAAACCTTGTCGTCGCTGAATAAAGATAGCGTAAGTTAATAGATCGTTTACAAAAACCAATTACAACATTAACGCACGCACTGATTCTCTCTATACCTTGTTTTTTAATAAGAGGAGCTAATCGAAAATAGCCCGCCAAAATATAGGCTTACGATTGGTTTATGACCGGTCATGTTTACAGTGCCTAAATTTGCTAGACTTTAACGACCCATATTGTAGATACAGCTGATATTTATCAGCAGGTGGCATCATTGACATCAATGTAGATGCGTTTGAATCGGTTAGTATTATTATTGTTACGTCATTTTACGAAATCTTAAAAAATGTCATCGGAAAATAAAATGTAGATGGATTAGAACTAAATATTTTAAACTAGGAATTACTCATATATGTATGTTATTGTAACCTTAGGGAATTACAAAGTGATATGTAAATCAAATCTATGGTAAACTCACACAACACTGTATATATATATATATATCACCCTGTATACATCAGCGAGTATGTACCATCCTGTATTTATACAGCCGCGAGTATGTACCACCCTGTATATATATATATATATATCACCCTGTATACAACAGCGAGTATGCATCACCCTGTATACAACACCATTAATATACCACCCGTGTATATGAACAGCAACCTAATTATACCACCCTGTATACTAGATAATGTAGCACCCTGTATGTGCACTTAATGTTTACACAGTCCTTTTTATTATTTGTTTAATAACAATGTAATCCCAAAGTCATTAAGTGACGTCACGAATGTCCTTCGACGCCGTCGTTTGTTTATTATTAGTGTCACTTCGGTACGTGCCGTTATTGCGGGCGGACGTATCGTTGTCGGTGGGATTCATTTTCTAACAACAGTATTTTCCGCTGTTGTACATATTTCTATCTGTGCGGCTGTCCCATTTAATTTTCTTCTATCTACATTATTCCCGTTATGCGAACACGCAAGTTTTAATTGGTGTCCGTAAGGTTTCAATTTTTGAGTTATTTCTAACTTCAAAATTCCCCGCACAAATGCGTGCAGTCGTTATAGGGTTAGTTGGTATTCTGTTACCAACTACCCAAATACTCAATATGAATGCTGTGTTGTTATTTTTCTTCAAATATTGTCAGCGATTGTTGTAAAGCATTCATGTTGGGTAAGGTCGTTTCCTTTCTTGAGTTGAGTGTTTGGGTGCTGAGTGTATGGGATTGCAAGTTACTTTCTTCGTGTGGTTGATTCCTTGGCTGACTATATATTCAATGTGAATACTCTGTAGTACCTCATTTGCCAAATTTTACACAAGGGAGATATGCAATAGTGCGAATGCTATCACTAGAGCTCGTATGGTCGTTGGGTTCTTGCTTCTTGTTTGACATTCGGATCCGTCCGAATGGGTGCTCTAATGGCACAGTTCCAATGACACCAAAATGCCTCTGTATGAGGCCTATCAAACTGTTGCGGGTGCTTGGCGTCCACAAGAGTATCGATGTGGTAGCCCCAATCTTGCGCATATCTCCTTTGTTCTAATTTGGGATCAATGACTGCTGCAATGTATTCATGTTGAATAATGGTCGGACATTCTTTATCGTGTCGTTTCTTCCACAATGACACGAATTCTTTTGAGTGTTTGTGTATTGAGTGTGTGAGGGTGTGATATTGGAGTGCAAGTTATTTTCATCGTGTGTTAGATGAACGAATGAGTGCGATTATTTGGTGAGTGTGTGAGGGTGATGTTAGAGTGCAAGCTATTTTTTTCGAGTGTTTGATTCCTTGGCTGGCTATATATTCAATGTGAATGCTCTGTAGTACCTCATTTCCTAAATTTTACACAAGGGAGATATGTAATAGTGCGAATGCTATCACTAGAGCTCATATGGTCGTTGGGTTCTTGCTTCTTGTTTGACATTCGGATGCGTCCGAATGGGTGCTCTAATGGCA
>SMLS01062007.1:0-10104 GCA_004785975.1 Popillia japonica
TTTATCTATTCGGAATGAATAATCCCTCTTCTAGATTAACAAAATTTAGGTTAGTACTCGAAGAATATGATTTTACAATTCATTACATTAGGGAGAAGGAGAATGCGGCAGCTGATGCATTATCCAGAATTGTTATAAATTCTCAAGAACTTAAAAATATGTCAAATCATATTCTTGTAACAACAAGATCTAGCGCGAAACAAAAATTAAACCAAAATTCCGAGTCTACGGAAGTATTAGGTGACAGAAACAAGGAAAGGACTGGCCATCCTGGAATTGTTGTTACTAAAACGACCTACAGGCTCGGTGGAACTCAGACAAATCAATAGGAAAAAATGTATAACGAGTTGTAACAGCAACATAATAAGTATGGGTAATATATTATATGATATGAGATCTCAAATAATTTTTATTAAGCTAAGCCATCGATCAGTACATGCCCTAGACGCAGAGTTGAGATGCTTACGCGATATATGTAATCAATACGGAATTCCGGAATTATGTGTTTTTAAATGCAAAGAAAATAAAATTTTACTTACCCTTTTATCAAAAGAGTCTAGTATGCTCAAAAAATGTAATATTAAAATTGCTGTTATTAATAAAGCGAAAAGAATCGATTGTAAGCAAACTCGTCAATTAATTCTGAACGATTTTCATCTTTACCAACAGGTGGACACGCTGGAATCAATCGCATGTATGCGAATATAAAACGATACTATTTTTGGGAACATCTCAAAGAGGATGTTTGTAAATTTATTTCAAAATGTGACGATTGTCAACGCCATAAACACCCAAAATACCCAAAAGAACCCTTAACCGTTACTACTACAAGTTCATCGGCATTTCAAAAGGTTTATTTAGACCTTGTGGGTCCATTAAATCAAGATAATGACGATAATAGATATATTTTAACCCTTCAATGCGACCTTAGTAAATTCGTAGAGGGATATCCTCTTAGGGACAAAGAGTCTATGACTGTAGCTAAATCATTTGTAAATAATTTTATATTAAAATTTGGTATACCAAAGGAAATTGTTACAGACCAAGGTACAGAATTTTTTGCAAATGTAAAAGAAACAGCAAAACTTCTAGGTATCGCGCAACTTACATCTACAGCCTACCATCATCAGACTCTAGGTTCCTTAGAGAATACACATAAACATTTAGGTTCGTACCTACGTATTCAAACTGCCAAATTTCCATACACTTTGAGTACATGGATTCCTTATTGGTGTTTTAGTTTTAATAACACTGTACACACCGCTACAAAATATACGCCCTACGAATTAGTCTTTAGACAAAGATGCAATTTACCGACACAACTTATAAATAACACCGATCCAATATATAACTTTGAAGATTACGTTAATTAATTAAAATTCCGATTGCAATCTGCATGGCAAGATGCAAAATATAATTTGATTGAATCTAAAATGAAACGAAAAGCAAGGTTCGACAAACATAGTTGTGTTATTAGATACAAGTTTAATGATAAGGTGCTGTTACGAGATGAAACAGGAAATAAATTGCAACAATTGTATAAAGGACCATATAAAGTTATAAAAGCAGATACACCTAATGTGACGTTAAAAATAAAAAATAAACTGGTAAAAGTGCACAAAGACAGAGTGAAAAAATACATAGAATAATTAGCATATTATGAAACAATAATGTATTATGTATAATTTAGTAACTTTTAATTTAGGTAATAATCATATAAAGTAGTTACTAAGTACTTAAGTATATATAATTAAATTTTCTTTCATTACGAGGAAGGTGTAGTGGAATTGTATTAAGTTTCATAAAGTAGTCGTCAACGACCGCGGTGCAATGCACGGAATACAAAACGGATGTTATCTAGACGCTGAAACAGCAATAATAGACAAGGTGTAATGAAAGAAGATTTAAGAATGTAGTATTGAATAGAGTCGTAGATTAGATTAAGTAAAGCAACCATGTAAAGAGAAAATATACCAGTAGGTTAACCGAAAAGTGTTGCTAATTCAAATACAACAACTCCCTATCTTAAAATATATAAGTAGAATATTTCACTTTGTCCGGCTTTTTAAACAAAATATCGGGAATTTCTTGTCGAAGCCCGATAGGTTTTTGTGAGCGTTCGGTCTTTTTATAGAAATCTATGAAAACAAGTGTGCAGTGACAGACAAAAGTGGTGTCGGTACACTCTGGTACAAAAGGAGTGTGCCGATATTGCGTGTTGCGTTGTTGTGGTTAGAGCGGCGGGAGAGTGGTAGAGTGTGTTAGGCGTATTAGCAGGGGGGGGGGGGGGGTGTTTTCCCCCCCCCCCCCCCCCCCCCCCCCCATTTTTTTTTCGAGTAAAATAGTATTCCTTGAGAAATTGCCGTAGTACTTTCATCGTTGGTTAGAGTTTTCAACGAGCGAGAACCTACGCACCTTGCTAGGTGGGATAACCCACGTCCACGACGTTAACCTCGGAAACGACGGACAGGCTGGTAAGCCACTCCTGGCAAGAGAGGCGTTAGAACCACAAGTTTCTCCTGTCTAGGGCCAAGGGCACCACCTAGTATATACCACCCTGGTTTGAAGGGACCGGCAGGGGAAACTGAGCTGCCAGCTCAGCGGGCACTGCCGGCAACGGCATCAGGGAAGTTCCCAGGAACGACCCAAAAATGGAGCAAAACCATGCGGATGAGACGTCAACCAGTGACGCCCTGCCGGGCACTATCCTGGATAATTACCATGATAATAAAAAATACATAAACTTTATAGAGAAGGAAATGGACAAAAGCAATAGGCTACCCATAGCCTCAAAGCAGGTCCTGAAAGCGAAAATGACGGAATGGGCACTCATGCAGTCCTAGCTCGTCGGTCACATCAGGAGGGTGGAAATTTAAAATCATAGCCTCAGACAGGAACAGAGACCCCAAGCTACATACGCAGCGATAGCGGGCAAGCGCACCGAGCCACAAAGCAAGACTCAGAAACTGGTCGAAAAGACCAAAACCAACCATACCCTGTACATCTCTGGAAACAATAACGAGTCCGCGAAAGAAGTGGAACTGGAAACTAACAAGGGTTATTAATCCTACAAAGGAAAAAATCAGAATAAAGGCGATCCGAGCAAGCAACAAGACAGTAATTGTGGAAACGGCTGATATAAGCGACCTAGAGAAACTCCGAAACCACGCCACGCTAAGAAGCATCTTAAAGCTAGAGGTGGCAAGAAAGAGACAGCCTCTACTCATCCTATACGACATACCGCCGGATATGGATGAGGAGGCGATAAAAAAGGCCATAAACGAGCAGAATCTCAGTGAGGCTCTGGGAGAAAGGGAATTCAACGACAACTTTAGGCTCAGGTTTAACGCCGGGCCAAAAGACAAACCTACTGTCCACCATATGGTGGAGGTATCAAATAAGATCAGGAAGACCATCTTAGCACAATATAAACTATATATTGGCTTCAGATCGGTAAGTGCAAAAGACTACATTGTAGTAGCCAAATGCAACAAGTGCAGGGACCTTGGTCACGCGTCCAAACATTGCACAAAAGAGGAGGTATGTGACCATTGTGGTAAAACGGGGCATAGGAAAGAGTCCTGTCCGCAAAAAAGCAAACCGGCGGTGTGCGTACCTTGCAGTCGCTGAGGCAAAACCTGCGGTAAGAAAAACACCGATTGTCCCACTTATAAGATCATGTTGGAAAGGTTAGTCCAAAAAACCAACTATGACTGACACAATCACAAACATAATAAACCAAAAACCAACTTTCAACTCATCTGTACTCTTGTCACCGAAAAACGACACGGTGCTAACATACACACCAGGCACCCCTAAAAATTGCGCAGATTAATGCGCAAGGGAGTAAACTCGTTCTGGCGGAGATCAGGAAGGTTGCGGAAGAGTTGCGTCTCGACATGGTTTGTCTGCAGGAGCCTTACAACTACAGAGGTTCAATACCAGGAATGCAGGTCACGGCTCGCATAGTTGCAAGAGGGGGTGACCCCAAGGCGGCTATTATCATCTTCAACAAAGATATAACCATCACACTAATAGACCACCTAAGCGATGCGCACTGCGTTGTTGTAGAAGTGAAAACAAGAGGGGGGACATGGCTGCTCGCTAGCCAGTACTATCAGTTCGAAGACCCAATAGATACTCACCTCAACAAAATGAGAAACATCTTCCTAAAGTACGAACATGTCCCAGTTGTTGTTACAGCTGATGTAAATGCCAAATCGGCGTTATGGAACAGCCGTACCACAGATGGAAAAGGGGAGGAGATGGAACTCCTTATCATGGAACTTGGTTTGAACGTCGAGAACACAGCGGGTAGCCTCCCAACTCATGAAAACCCCGCGGGTGGCATGACCTACATCGATGTCACCTTATCAAATGCAAAAGCTCACCACGCAGTTGCGGATTGGAAAGTAATCCCCGAGTTGACACAAAGCGATCATAATGTCATATACTTCTGCGTTGACACAACGCAGAAGGGGAGGAATGGTCACCACGACTGTGGTAAAAGACCTAAATACAACATAAGGAAAGCGAACTGGGACAAACTCAGACAGGAACTGGTGGTTCCGCCTAGCGAGCGCCGCCTCAGCGTGGACGAGTACGCAAAGAAACTCCGAAATGCCATACAGCAGGCGATGCGGTCTGCCATCCCGAAAATCAAACCCAACAACACTGGTCACAATGTAGCGTGGACAAATGAACTCACGCAGTTGCATATCAGGGTAAGGACACAGAGAAAGGCCTACCAGAGAGCAATCACGAATCAAGACAGACAACTTAATCTGCACAGATACAGAGCTTTAAAGGCCATCTACAAAGAGAAGGTACGGCAAGTTCATAGATGGCTATTTCATATTAAACAAGTCAGTTCACAGAGATCTATATTAATTTTGACGTTTCAATTATCGTGCGTATAGATGGCGCTAACGTCGTTATTTATTTTGACCATATGTTATCGGGCATAATAAAATTATTAGGTAATTGGAACGGGGTTATTTTAGAAAATTATACTATCTCCGAACAGTAACAAATCACGGGTAAAACGTAAATCCCTACAAATTTTAATATATTTATTCTATTCAAAATTTAATGTAAAATTATGTGTAATTAGATATAAGGTTGTGATCTGTGCTTAAATCTGGTAAATGGGAAATTAAAAACCAGTTTCTATGGAAATCAAAATTTTATTAGTGCAAGGATTATAGACATTGGTAACAAGATATTTTGACACAATAATCTCATTGGATTTTAAAAAGAAATGGAAAAACACCATGGAGATTAAAAGGTTTGTTATTGAAATAATTGCAGTAAAGTAAATACATAGTACAAAATTTATATGTAGTTGTAACGGTAAAATTACTTAAAATAGAATAATTCTGGAAATGTGAATTGCCAAAATTCACAGTAACGTTTTCATCTCCAAAATCATCAAAGAAGGAGTTTGCCGATTGAATATCCAGTTGTTTATATATATATATCCTTTCTGTGGAGGGCATCTTCAGCTCAAGAACCGGATGTAACATAAGAGACAATCACAGAAATATTGCAAGAAGAGTATTTTGGAAGTGCTTAGTTGTTAGAACATATCTGGATTAAGATAAGTTAAATTTAAGTAGCTAAATCTTAGGGAACGCAGGTTAGTTTAGATTTCCTTTTAGAAAAATGTATATTGAATAGAATAATATAACAGTATGTATTGCATCTACCCATTCTTTTTTACATGTAGGGTTTAAAATTAACTCTTTCAAAATTTTTAGATAAAGTGAACAGCTCGATAAGAATAGGTTGATATTTTTGTTTAGAACCCAACGTAACATTACAGTACCTACCTTATAATGAAAGGAAACTTTAAACGTGATCCTACGATTCGGCTCAATGACAAAACAGTCAGGAGAAGCAAATCCGTTAGATATCTTGGCATAACAATCTCGGAAGGGCTCCAGTACATGGAGCACATTGAACAAGTTTGCAGTAGAGCAAAGACTACCAAGCACATGTTATCTCAACTAGCACAAAGGGACTATCGGTTCCCCCTGCACATCATAAGGTGGTACATGACCGCAATAATGACATCAATTGTGGGGTACGGTTCTAGTGTATGGGCCGAGAAAGCCAAGCAAATTAAACCCCGAAACAAGCTTAACTCTACACAACGAGGGGTGCGAAATCAGATTGCTAGCCAAGAATGGCACGAAGCCGGCAAACGACCCTAAGGCGTATCACCCTGTCACGTTATTACCCGTGATGGGGAAGGTGTATGAACGACTGCTCATGCAGAGCGTCTGCGCATTATGAAGCGAACAGCATGTCTGTCGCCAATCAGTTTGGCTTCAAACCAGGCAGATCAACTGTGGATGCGGTAGTCCGCCTGCAGTAGCTAACGGCTGCTGCTACAGAAAAATATGTGCTTGGTATTTTTATAGATACCGCTGGAGCCTTTGACAACTTATGATGGCACAGCATAATGAAGAGACTACGGCAGTGTAACATACCGATAAATCTCTATAAAGTACTATAGCGGTATTTTGAGAACAGGACAGTAGTTATCAAGTCCAATTATGACTCTGTTTCGAGAGATATTGCGAAAGGTTGCCCCCCAGGGTCCGTTCTGGGCCCGGGCCTTCGGAACTTAGTATTTGACGAAGTCGTGGGGGATATAATGGAGGGCAGTATGCGTATTGCCTATGCTGATGATCTTGCGATCTTGGTCATGGGAAATAGTATAACACAACTGGAGTCCAGAGCGGCTGCAGTTCTGGTTAGGATTAAGAACTGGTAGTTACATGTTTGCTTGTTAAATACTGTAATATGAGTTGGCTGTTGAATCAATGAAGTAAAAAAAGATATAAATATGTATTCTCATATTTTGACGAAAGCATGCTACACAAAAAACTTTATTCTTATTATTGCTACTTAGAAGCTTGTATGGTATGTTTAATTGGAATATTATTTCTTAAACTTCATAGTAATAGCGATATTATAATAACTAATACTATATTCAAAGCTATAACTGAATATCTAATCCAAATATATTCCTTTATCATTATTATTTACTGACAAAAGAGAATCTGGAAAATTGTGGCCTATACACTTAGCGAAATTTCTATAGTTCCACATGAACTATGGAACAGAATATAATGTTTTTCCTGAAATCTCCGGAAAACTATGTATTAAAAGTAAAGCTTCATTGCAACACACGTGAAAATAACAAAGAAAAGATATATTGCAGTTTTTACAGAAAGTATACACAAGTTACAACAGCGAAACTTCTATAGATCCACATATAGAAAATATACTGACTTCCAGAAAAATTGCAACACCTAGAAGTTGTCGAACGATTTTATTGAAATTTTCAGGGAACGTCTATTTTCATGCAACAAAGTGATGATTAAGATTTGAAAACAAAAGAACAAAAGCTTTAAAAGTTTTTTCAATAATGAGTTGCTTCGCCACGATTTGTAATGCACTCATCCAGACGGCTTGGCATGCTATTAATCAAGTGATCTATAGATGCTTGTGGTATATCGTCCCAAGCTTCTTGAATCCGTTGCTGAAGATCGTGTAAATTATCTGGAGGGTGCGATAAATTACCCAGTCGCCTACCAATCATATCCCATACATGTTCAATGGGTGACAAATTAGGCGACCGAGCAGGCCATGAGAGGACGGCAATGTTAGATTCTTCCAAAAACCGTGTTGTAGCCCTTGCCGTATGAGGGCGTGCATTATCCTGCTGGAAAATGGGATTTTGCAGCCCCTGAAGATATGGAAGGCCAACTGGTTGTAGCACATTAGCAATGTAACCAGCTGCGTGAAGGTTGCCGTCAATAAAGACCAAGGGTGATCTGCTACCATAACATATTGCACCCCATATCATAACTCCTTGAGTGAGGGCTGTGTTGCGTTCCACAAAAAATGTTGGATTTTTACGTTCTCCACGCATCCGTGTGACTCTCCTACGACCATTGTGGGTCCACAAGCAAAATCGGGACTCGTCACTAAACACAATTTGATGCCATTCTTGCGCCCAATTAAGCCTTTCGTTGCTCCACTCTAGTCTGCGTAGACGGTGAAGTGGTGTTAGAGGAAGACATAAAAATGGACGATATGAACGCAACCCATAAGATCTTATCCGGCGATAAACAGTTGACATTGACATTCTGAGTCCTGTACCTCTCATCCAATCATTTGCAATTGATCGAGTTGTTGAAAATTTATCTCTTGTGGCCAAAAGTCTTAAGCGACGTTCTTCGCGATCTGTAGTCCTTCGAGGACGTCCAGATCCACGGCGACGATGTTGAACCCCTTCCTCGGACCATTTGGACCAACATCTCAATACCGATGAAACATTTCGGTTTAGACGACGAGCAATTTCTCTTAGCGAAAGTCCGGCCTCTCTCATACCAATAATACGGCCACGTTCAAAATCACTTAATTGGATAAAATGTTGATGTTGACGTACTCTCGGCATTGTTATCAAGTTCAGAATGAAATTGTGACGAAACAACAACAATTTGCAAACTTGACAGTTACTAAATGGTCTAATACATCAAATTTATAGTTACTATGTGCTATGGAAACAACATGCAAAAAAAACAAAACTACTTGCTAGATTTTATTCAAATTTTAATCATCAATTTGTTTAATGAAAATAGACGTTTCCTGAAAATTTCAATAAAATCGTTCGACAATTTCTAGGTGTTGCAATTTTTCTGGAAGTCAGTATATATTATTATTATTTAATATAGTTTTGACGCTAGTAATTATGTTCTCATTTTTGTAAATATACATACCTTCAAATATTCCTCCTTTAAAATACCGATAACAGCATTACATACAACTGGAACAAAATGCAATTATATAAATTAAAGTTTATATGTAATACATTTAAACAATGTTAATGGTGAATATTTCCTAACTGGCTCGATTCGTACAAATTTTGTAAAGAATTTAAAGTTTTGGTTATTGTAAGTATTATTATTATACTCTTCATAACAAACATTTGTTTGTCTCTTGTTTTCAATTTCTGTACAAAAGTGTATAGTAGGATTAAGCAGCATTACTTATTAATTACTTAAGAGCAATTACTTCGTAATTACGATTTGGTGTGCAATATATCTTCAGGATTAAAAGGACTAATAGTAACTAATTCCAAATATCTTCACATCAATATCATCCGTTACATTTGCAGGATCAACTAAATAATGTAGCTAGGTGGTGTGCCAACAATAAACTTAATCTTAATATTGCTAAATGTAAGGTCGTCAGCTTTACGAAAAAAAAAACAAATCCCTTGTTGTTCCATTATGCAGTTGATGGTGTTCCCCTCCCCCGTGATACAATAGTTAAGGATTTAGGTATTTACTTTGACAGTTTATTTTCTTTCACTACTCATTATGACCATGCGATATCCGCTGCTATAAGAATGTTGGGTTTTTTAATTAGAAATTCCTTTGCTCTGCAAATTCATACACTGAAGTTACTCTATTTCACATTTGTCAGGCCCAGGTTGGAGTATGGTTCTATAATATGGAACCCATTCTACTCTACACAGAAGCTAGGCGTTGAAAAGGTTCAGAGAAAATTTCTGAAATTTTTATATTTTAAAGAGCACGGTACCTATCCTCACCGAGGATATGACTATCAACTTCTATTACGAGAGTTCGATATTGAGTCACTTGAAGTGAGATGTCAACTTCAAATTATAAAATTTGTGTACAACTTAGTACATAGTAGGATTGACTCCCCGAACCTGTTATCAAAGTTGCAGTTTCTTGTTCCCCGGACTTCGGCTAGAGTGGATGTCACTTTCTATACTCCATATGCTCGTTTAAATGCGTCATTGAATTCCCCAATTACTGCAATGTCTCGCTGTTTCAACCTTATATCCTCGCACTGTGATATTAATCATACTCCTTTACGCGAGATCGTCGAAATTTCCAGGGATCTATTCAGTGAATAACGAACTATTCATTTATTAATCGTTGAATTAGGATTAAGTTTTAAATTTAATGCAAATTTATTTTAGTTGTAGTTTTGTTTTCTTTCTTACACAATTGTCAGAGTAATATGTAATCGTGTTGTACTGTACTGTATTTTTTT
>SMLS01062017.1:0-10010 GCA_004785975.1 Popillia japonica
GTTTTTCATTTATCGGTACGCTACCTGGTTTCTCTTGAATGTTCATCTCTAAAATCTCTGTTTTCCCCAACTCGAATATATTTTGAGCAATACAATCTCTATGTGCATTCAAAACATCTACCAACTCTTGCTTTTGTTCTAACGTCACAGTTTCGCCTACATTTACTTCTTCTGGCTTTATTTCCAATTTGTCATTCACAATCATCTGTGTTGGTTTCTCAATCTTATAAATCTTTTCGTTTAATACTTTACCTTGCTCTAAGGTTCTATCTCGCGTATTGAAATTCATCAATGGTAGTTTATTAATTTTGGTTTCCGAAACCACTTCTACAAAATTAATGCTTTGGCCTGGAATTCTCTGTTTTTTCCCCTATACTAACTTCCCTATTGCTGCTTAAATCATCCTTCAATATGTCTAACAATTCTGGGTCATTCCTTTCTTTAAATTTTAGCTCATTGCATAATATATGACATTTGGCGCGTCAGTAAATGTGCGACCAATTATAATCTCAAATGGTTGTACATCGTCTGGCACTACTTTTAATTGCAGGTTATACATTGTGATCATCTATTTTAATAGCTACTTCAATATATCCCGGTGCATTTACATAGTTATTCTTATCTCCAAATCCTATTAATTTAGTGACATCTTTCAAAATTTTATAATCATGCATTAATGCAACTGTGGCTTTAATCGTACAAACTGAGCTACCTTGGTCAATAATTGCTGTATGCTTATTATTATTTATTTCTATCTCTTTATGATATTTCTGAACAGCTATATCTGAATTAGTACTGCCTATAGTTCTTACTTCCTCTTTTACTATTGAATAACCCTGTCGTTTTGGTTTTGTACAATTTTTGGAAATGTGTCCCTCACCATTACAATTATAACAGATAATTTTCGGCTTACCTGGACAGTTAATGCTGTAATGTCCTACCTGTTTGCATCGGAAACACTGTTTCGAATTCTCAATTTTCCTGTGCCCGCCTAATCCCGTTTCTGTATTGCTGGCTACTGTATTTTTCGGGTATGCTTGCTCAGGTTTCTTGACGTATGTTTGTGCTTTTGATTTTGTTATCCTTTCTATTCTATCGTTATGAATTCTTTCAAATCTCAGAGTATCATGGTACAGGTGATCTGCATCTAAATGGCTTTTACTTAAAAGAAAGTCGCAGAAATCTTTAGAATATAATCCAACAATTAATTGGTCTTTGGTTTCTTCGAAACTCAATTTTAAATCATTGCATGCAGTTAACTTTCATCCTTTCGCTGTGTGCGTGCCCGCATTGTATTCCATAATTCTGTCGTGTTCCTTTCATATAAAAATGTTTTCGTAAATGCTACCTTAAATTCTTGCCAACTATCAATATCCTTTTCTTTATACCATGCAGCTGCTGCACCCTTCAAATGACTTCTAGCTGCTTCGAATGTGATCGTCTCTGACCAATTATGTAATAAAGCAGAACTATCGATTTTCTTTAGCCAATGTCGAGCATCACTAGGACCTTTCTCTCCGTCAAAGTCTATAAAACAACTGTTTATATCGGGTATTATGCTAAAATTTACATTATTTCTATGTGGTTCCCGTTGTTTTATAAGTTCCATTAATGTTGCATTTTGTTGTAATAACATTTTCAACACCGTATTTTAATCCTCGCTTTCTTGCATTTCATTTGTTACCTACTGTGACTGTATTTTTTTTTATTTTCCGAACAGAATTGTTCAAATTGTTCGTTAGTCGCCATCGCTGCACGTTAATACACAATATACACCAGAGATATAGAGTAGGGAGAATGCTCGTATAACATGCGCGAATGTCTAATTTTGAAAGTCGCCATTTTTACCCTTCATACTACCAACTTACTTGGAATTCAATGTTGCAAACCCGTAGACTTAGTATTCCCTACAGAATAATGGTATGAATAGTTTGTTCTAACCCATGGTTTTATTCAATAAAGTAATTTTCAATTGAACAAGCATAGCTATTGACTCAAATTATTAAAATAATACATATAATTCTAGTGTATTATATTTAATATCCCTAAAGACTTTCAATATATTTGCTTTAGACTTAAAAATTATCAATTTGAGTATTATAAATATTAGGCATACGATATTCTTAATATTCTACTACTTTTAAACCACTCTTGCAATAACCTTCCCGTAAGAAAACGTAAGTAAAATTAAGAAATCCATGCATGTATAATAAAATCAAATGATGAAAATCCTCTCTAAAACGCTTACGTTCTTACACGCTCTTACAGTAGACGGGATGTTAAACAAATTCAAATTAATAACTGAAAATGTAAATGTAACCTCAAAAATAATAAATTGTTTTTCGTAAATTCAAAAACAAACCGAAAAAACTTATATATGCGTAACCTAGGTAACACAAACTAAATCAAAATTTAGCTGCGCTGTGGTTTATGCGCATCCTTCTTACTCTTATCTCTCTGATTATTTTGTAGGAAATATTTCATCTATGGGTTTACAACCTTAAATTTTAAGTATGTTGGTAGTCTGAAGGCTAAAAATGGCGACTCCCAGTGTGTACATCAAAATTTGGATGCGCAGTGGTTTATGAGCGTTCTCTTTACTCTATATCTCTGATATACACACGTGGTTCACTAATAACTCTGTTAAAATCTCGTGATTCGTCTAATCGCACCTTTTTAACAGTCTATCCCACTTCTGAATTGTTAATAGCTTTAAACTTTGTTATTAAAATTACAATTTACAAATAACAACAAAATCGTACAACAACCCTTAGCGCTTCCACGTAACGTCTTCTTCCCTCTCTTCTCCCACTCTCTTCCGTCTCTTCTGTTTACGCGCCAAATTCAAATAAAATATATTTTCTAACACTCGGTCATTTTAACAGCTATCTCGTCCTCGAGATACTAGTCTAAGGTTACATGAATATATGAGAGGTATACAGTACACAACATTAACGTTAACAAGCATAGGTAAGTATTTACAATTTGTGAAGCTATTTAACAGTGACTTTAATATATTTCATAATCTGATAAGTGCTTAGGTTTCTTTCTGTCCCGTCTGTCTTTATTTTTCGGTTCTTGTTTATCGTTTTCTGCTTTTATGTCATCGTCTTCTCCTTCTGTGGTAGTTTCTTCTGGTGTAGTTTTTTATATCCTTTTCGCACACACTTCGCTTTCTAATACTACATCTTTGTCTCTCTGTTTCTACTTCTTTGTCTGACACATCTGGCTTCTCATCTGACGCATTTATTTCCTCGTCCGATTCTTCATCCTCCGTGTTTGTTTTCCATACCTTCAATTGATTCACATGAGCAGTCGTGATGTACCTTTCTCCTAAATCGTCTCGTAAATCGGCAGTTGATTCTCCTGTGGATGTGGTTGCAGCTTTCATGAAAACTATATCGCCAGTTACATATTTAACATTCTTGTGTCGGTTACGGTCATAACGTGTTTTGTACTTTTGTTGTTCTATCACCATCTGTTTCACGGACTCGTCCCTAAGGAATTATGGGTAAGTATAAGTTTCATTACTTATAGTTAAACGTCGCGTATTTCCATCTTTAAATCTCGGTATGTATCCATATAGTAGCTGGAAAGCTGTTTTGCCTGTTGTTTTCTTGACGGATGTATTCAAGTATCGTTCTATGTCTTGTAAATGCTCGTTCCTTTTAACTTCGTTTTCCGGCTGTGACACTGCTGTTCGTAACATCGGCAAAATTATTGCATTTACTCGTTCACCAAACCGTTCGCTTGTGGGTGTCGACTTGAATTCAGGGTATGACGGATACCGTATTCCTTGCAGAAGTTTTCGAATTTCTTTGACGTAAAGCAGGTTTCTCTGTCGGTAACCACGCTCTCTGGAGCCCCAAACCGTTGAATAAAGACCTCGATCTTCTTGACATTGGGCTCGGTTTTCGTGGTTCGTACTGCTTGTGAACTAACAAATCTGGTAAGGTTGTCACAAAGTACTAAAATATATTGTTTGCCCCCTCTGGTTGTAATAAATGGCCCAAGATGATCCATATGGACTAGTGCAAATGGTTGCCTGGCTGGTGGAATCGGATGTAGCTTCCCTGGTTGTCTGCCGGTTACGGGTTTGGACTAGTGTTGTGTCGTTCCGACCGAACTCGGTTCAAAGGAACTATTCCGCACGTGGAACTAAACGGAACGAGTTCGCTGGTTTGGACCGATATCGTTCCGAGTCCGGATCTAATTGAATGTTGTCCGTTGGCATTTGATATACATACATATATGAAGCATCGTTCGTTTCGTTCTTTCGGAACGACTGGAACAATATTTATTTTGTATTCCGGCTACATCAGCACTACGCACTACATATGTACATACATAGTTCCTTTATATCAATTCTAATCGGAACGATACTGATATGTATGTATGAATATACAGCAACGATTGTATGTGCTAATATATGATTTAGTTCCAAAGGAACGAGTCCATTGGATAAAATGGAACGAAACGGAACGAGTCCGCAAAAGGAACTAGACTGCCCAACACTAGTTTGGACATGATACACTCTACACATTGATTAATATGACTTTTTACATAAGCACGCATGTTTGTGAAATAATAATAAGTTTTTATTTTGGCTAATGTCCTATCCACACCAGAATGTCCCATTAAATCATGGTACTTTATTCCGTCATTTTGCGTATTTGTCTTGGCACTACAAATAAATCACGCACTTCACTGTCTTTAATCGTTTTGTACAATAAACCGTCTTTTCATTTATAGTCTGGTATCACTTCTTTGGTACTTTGTTTCGCGTTTTTATTATTTTCTTTAAACATATCAATTTTTCGTTTAATCTCTTCGTCCGAGTATTGGAATATCGCTAGCTATTCTCGTGTTAAAATTGAATAAACAGTCTGTTCTAAGTTACCCTCTTCCTCTGCGCATTCACTGTCGAGTATCGGTGCGCGGCTCAAAGCATCAACGTGCTGCATCTTCAACCCTGATCGGTGTTTTATGGAAAATGTGTATTCACACAGTCGATTGTACCATCGTACAATTTGGGCGCTTCTCGTTTTATTCGTGTTTAGGTATATTAATGCTTGACAGTCTGTTATTACTGTAAACTCGATTGCCAATAGAAATTTTCGAAGACGCTCTATGGCCCATACGATCGCTAATAACTCCAATTTTCCAGAGTGATAGTTTTTCTCTATATCCGAGGTTCGTCTACTTATAGAATATACCGGGTCTAACAAATTATTTTGATCTGTTTGCATTAACATTGCAGCTAGACCCTCCTTGCTGGCATCGGTATGCAATTCTTTTCTCGTTGCATTCCTGTTGTAGACCCGCAAGACTGGTTCACTACATAACTTTTCTTTTAAGATGGTAAATGCATCTTCTTGTTCCTTGTCCCATTTGCATTTACAGTTCTTCTTAGTTAACCTCGTAAGTGGCGCTGCTATTTGCGCAAACTTTTGTACAAATCTTCCGAAGAAACTTGCCATATATATAAATCTTCTAATTTCATGCTCATTTCTGGGTCGAGGGAAATGTCTTATTGTGTTAATCTTTAAATCAGCAGGTTCTATTCCTTCTCCTGATATTGTGAAACCCAAATATTCAATTTTAGTCTTTCCAAATTCGCATTTACTCAATTTGATGGTTAATTTAGCGTCCCTTAGTCTTTGCAAAACTTATTTTAATCTCATCATCAATTGATCCCAATTACTGGCTGGTATTAGCATATCATCTAAATAGAATAAAACAATGTCATTTCGTAATGGTCCTAATACACACTGCATAAGCTTCGAGAAGTAAAAGGGAGCATTCATGAGGCCAAACATTGCTCTCGTGAACTCACCTGTCTCTTCCGGCGTTATGAAAGCCGTCTTCTGTCTGGATTCTTTATCGAGAGGTAATTGCAAATAAGCATGTGCAAGGTCATCTAGTGTAATAAAAATATTAGTCCCACACAATGTCTCTAAATGTTCGTCTAGATTAGGCAAGGGAAAATTTATACGTTCTGTTTGGGAGTTCAATTTTCTGTAATCAATTACAAGTCGAGATTCGCCATTTTTCTTTTTGACAAGTAGAACAGGGCTCGCATATGGCGATTTCGTCTCGGTAACAATTCCTGCCTTCTTCCATTCGGTTATAATTTTAGAGATTTCATCCCTCTCTGCTATAGTGGTTCTGTAAAGTTTTTCATTTATCGGTACGCTACCTGGTTTCTCTTGAATGTTCATCTCTAAAATCTCTGTTTTCCCCAACTCGAATATATTTTGAGCAATACAATCTCTATGTGCATTCAAAACATCTACCAACTCTTGCTTTTGTTCTAACGTCACAGTTTCGCCTACATTTACTTCTTCTGGCTTTATTTCCAATTTGTCATTCACAATCATCTGTGTTGGTTTCTCAATCTTATAAATCTTTTCGTTTAATACTTTACCTTGCTCTAAGGTTCTATCTCGCGTATTGAAATTCATCAATGGTAGTTTATTAATTTTGGTTTCCGAAACCACTTCTACAAAATTAATGCTTTGGCCTGGAATTCTCTGTTTTTTCCCCTATACTAACTTCCCTATTGCTGCTTAAATCATCCTTCAATATGTCTAACAATTCTGGGTCATTCCTTTCTTTAAATTTTAGCTCATTGCATAATATATGACATTTGGCGCGTCAGTAAATGTGCGACCAATTATAATCTCAAATGGTTGTACATCGTCTGGCACTACTTTTAATTGCAGGTTATACATTGTGATCATCTATTTTAATAGCTACTTCAATATATCCCGGTGCATTTACATAGTTATTCTTATCTCCAAATCCTATTAATTTAGTGACATCTTTCAAAATTTTATAATCATGCATTAATGCAACTGTGGCTTTAATCGTACAAACTGAGCTACCTTGGTCAATAATTGCTGTATGCTTATTATTATTTATTTCTATCTCTTTATGATATTTCTGAACAGCTATATCTGAATTAGTACTGCCTATAGTTCTTACTTCCTCTTTTACTATTGAATAACCCTGTCGTTTTGGTTTTGTACAATTTTTGGAAATGTGTCCCTCACCATTACAATTATAACAGATAATTTTCGGCTTACCTGGACAGTTAATGCTGTAATGTCCTACCTGTTTGCATCGGAAACACTGTTTCGAATTCTCAATTTTCCTGTGCCCGCCTAATCCCGTTTCTGTATTGCTGGCTACTGTATTTTTCGGGTATGCTTGCTCAGGTTTCTTGACGTATGTTTGTGCTTTTGATTTTGTTATCCTTTCTATTCTATCGTTATGAATTCTTTCAAATCTCAGAGTATCATGGTACAGGTGATCTGCATCTAAATGGCTTTTACTTAAAAGAAAGTCGCAGAAATCTTTAGAATATAATCCAACAATTAATTGGTCTTTGGTTTCTTCGAAACTCAATTTTAAATCATTGCATGCAGTTAACTTTCATCCTTTCGCTGTGTGCGTGCCCGCATTGTATTCCATAATTCTGTCGTGTTCCTTTCATATAAAAATGTTTTCGTAAATGCTACCTTAAATTCTTGCCAACTATCAATATCCTTTTCTTTATACCATGCAGCTGCTGCACCCTTCAAATGACTTCTAGCTGCTTCGAATGTGATCGTCTCTGACCAATTATGTAATAAAGCAGAACTATCGATTTTCTTTAGCCAATGTCGAGCATCACTAGGACCTTTCTCTCCGTCAAAGTCTATAAAACAACTGTTTATATCGGGTATTATGCTAAAATTTACATTATTTCTATGTGGTTCCCGTTGTTTTATAAGTTCCATTAATGTTGCATTTTGTTGTAATAACATTTTCAACACCGTATTTTAATCCTCGCTTTCTTGCATTTCATTTGTTACCTACTGTGACTGTATTTTTTTTTATTTTCCGAACAGAATTGTTCAAATTGTTCGTTAGTCGCCATCGCTGCACGTTAATACACAATATACACCAGAGATATAGAGTAGGGAGAATGCTCGTATAACATGCGCGAATGTCTAATTTTGAAAGTCGCCATTTTTACCCTTCATACTACCAACTTACTTGGAATTCAATGTTGCAAACCCGTAGACTTAGTATTCCCTACAGAATAATGGTATGAATAGTTTGTTCTAACCCATGGTTTTATTCAATAAAGTAATTTTCAATTGAACAAGCATAGCTATTGACTCAAATTATTAAAATAATACATATAATTCTAGTGTATTATATTTAATATCCCTAAAGACTTTCAATATATTTGCTTTAGACTTAAAAATTATCAATTTGAGTATTATAAATATTAGGCATACGATATTCTTAATATTCTACTACTTTTAAACCACTCTTGCAATAACCTTCCCGTAAGAAAACGTAAGTAAAATTAAGAAATCCATGCATGTATAATAAAATCAAATGATGAAAATCCTCTCTAAAACGCTTACGTTCTTACACGCTCTTACAGTAGACGGGATGTTAAACAAATTCAAATTAATAACTGAAAATGTAAATGTAACCTCAAAAATAATAAATTGTTTTTCGTAAATTCAAAAACAAACCGAAAAAACTTATATATGCGTAACCTAGGTAACACAAACTAAATCAAAATTTAGCTGCGCTGTGGTTTATGCGCATCCTTCTTACTCTTATCTCTCTGATTATTTTGTAGGAAATATTTCATCTATGGGTTTACAACCTTAAATTTTAAGTATGTTGGTAGTCTGAAGGCTAAAAATGGCGACTCCCAGTGTGTACATCAAAATTTGGATGCGCAGTGGTTTATGAGCGTTCTCTTTACTCTATATCTCTGATATACACACGTGGTTCACTAATAACTCTGTTAAAATCTCGTGATTCGTCTAATCGCACCTTTTTAACAGTCTATCCCACTTCTGAATTGTTAATAGCTTTAAACTTTGTTATTAAAATTACAATTTACAAATAACAACAAAATCGTACAACAACCCTTAGCGCTTCCACGTAACGTCTTCTTCCCTCTCTTCTCCCACTCTCTTCCGTCTCTTCTGTTTACGCGCCAAATTCAAATAAAATATATTTTCTAACACTCGGTCATTTTAACAGCTATCTCGTCCTCGAGATACTAGTCTAAGGTTACATGAATATATGAGAGGTATACAGTACACAACATTAACGTTAACAAGCATAGGTAAGTATTTACAATTTGTGAAGCTATTTAACAGTGACTTTAATATATTTCATAATCTGATAAGTGCTTAGGTTTCTTTCTGTCCCGTCTGTCTTTATTTTTCGGTTCTTGTTTATCGTTTTCTGCTTTTATGTCATCGTCTTCTCCTTCTGTGGTAGTTTCTTCTGGTGTAGTTTTTTATATCCTTTTCGCACACACTTCGCTTTCTAATACTACATCTTTGTCTCTCTGTTTCTACTTCTTTGTCTGACACATCTGGCTTCTCATCTGACGCATTTATTTCCTCGTCCGATTCTTCATCCTCCGTGTTTGTTTTCCATACCTTCAATTGATTCACATGAGCAGTCGTGATGTACCTTTCTCCTAAATCGTCTCGTAAATCGGCAGTTGATTCTCCTGTGGATGTGGTTGCAGCTTTCATGAAAACTATATCGCCAGTTACATATTTAACATTCTTGTGTCGGTTACGGTCATAACGTGTTTTGTACTTTTGTTGTTCTATCACCATCTGTTTCACGGACTCGTCCCTAAGGAATTATGGGTAAGTATAAGTTTCATTACTTATAGTTAAACGTCGCGTATTTCCATCTTTAAATCTCGGTATGTATCCATATAGTAGCTGGAAAGCTGTTTTGCCTGTTGTTTTCTTGACGGATGTATTCAAGTATCGTTCTATGTCTTGTAAATGCTCGTTCCTTTTAACTTCGTTTTCCGGCTGTGACACTGCTGTTCGTAACATCGGCAAAATTATTGCATTTACTCGTTCACCAAACCGTTCGCTTGTGGGTGTCGACTTGAATTCAGGGTATGACGGATACCGTATTCCTTGCAGAAGTTTTCGAATTTCTTTGACGTAAAGCAGGTT
>ML217685.1:0-45847 GCA_004785975.1 Popillia japonica
CGCAAACCAGAACACTCTAGCTCTTGTGGTTCCAAAGATATTCACAATGTTGTGAAATAAGATGGAATTTTGGACTTGTCTGACACATCTTTGTGAATATCTCAGGAATGAAATGGGCTAGAGGGTTGCCATTTTCAATGAATAAGTACGTCAAGAATGCGCTTCTTTTGGCGCAAACCAGAACCCTCTAGCTGTTGTGGCTCCAAAGATATTCACAATGTTGTGAAATAAGATGGAATTTTGGACCTGGTTGACACATCTTTGTGAATATCTTTGGAACAAAATGAGATAGGAGGTTGCCTTTTTGTTCAAATAAGCGCCTCAAGATTACGCTTCTTCTGGCGCAAGCTAACTCTTGAGGTTCTGGAGCTACTCAGACTGTTGTGAAATAAGATGGAATTTTGACTTGTTGCACACATCTTTGTGAATATCTCAAGAATGAAATGGGCTAGAGGGTTACCTTTGTGAAGGAATATGTGTCTTAAGAATGCACTTCTTTTGGCGCAAACCAGAACCCTCTAACTCTTGTGCTTCCCAAGATATTCACAATGTTGTGAAATAAGATGAAATTTTGGACTTATCTGACTCATCTTTGTGAATATCTCCGGAAGAAAATGGGTTAGCGGGTTGGCTTTATGAATGAATAAGGGCCTCAAGAATGCGCTTCTTTTGGCGCAAACCAGAACCCTCTATCTCTTGCGGTTCCAAAGATATTCACAATATTGTGAAATAAGATGGAATTTTGGACTTGTCTGACATATTTTTCTCCGGGAGAAAATGTGACTATCGATGAGCATATGACTTAGATAATAATGCAATTTATGTATCTTATTGTTAGAATCAATTTACAAAACCACGATTACATCTTTTGTATTCCCTCGCCAAAAACGGCATGCAGTAATGGACTACTTGCTTCACACCAACATATAGCGCACAATACATTTTAATTGCATGGGTGGACAAATTTATTTTCGGCCGTATAGAATTACACATCGTCTATACGCCATAATTCGCCATGCAGAACAATAGGCCATCTCGCAGAGATACAACAACAACACAACTACGTCGAATGTGGCTACAAAGAAAATAAAGAACGAAATCATGATAGGACATAGCGTAGTAACCGAAGAACATATACCACATTGTGTACATACAGATACACATCCCATTATGTTGAAAGTACAGAGAGAAACGAAGAGAAGAAACAATGGTACACGTCCTTTCAGCTTAAGCGAGATTTCAGATAAGACGTCGAAAATGCTTCGGGAAGATTAGATGTACATATCTGGAATTCTACTGATTCGACTTGTACTCAGTGTGATGGGTTAATAATATACGCTTTGTCAGCTTAAATATATGGATGATCCTACCAGCCGTCTCGGCCGTTGTAGCTTTTTAGCTCTTTGTCCTTTTGTTATGTTATTACGATAAATAAGGATTGAAATTCTAAACGTATTATAACTATTATTATAATCATTATTATAGTACCAACCACGAGAGAAAAAAGAATTAACTATCAGCACTTACATATTTATAAAATTCCTATAAATCCCAATCAGGAATTAATTGCTATTAGATACGAGCCATTTACCGCAAAATAAATACGTAATAGTAATGAATACTCACTTCAAATCGGTACCAACCTTATTTTGCTACCAAATCACGTGATTACCTATCTAAATTTTCATTAAGTTTTCCGAGGGTGGAATATTGCCGTTAACCGCTTACTGGCAATGAGTTAGTTGGCGCTAGTCTATATATCAAATTCCAAGGTTTATAGGAGTGGGAGACGCAATTTTAGAACATCTGTTTAAATTAAAGTGTACTTATCGTGCATCAGCGTAAATTTTAGAGTATTTAAAGTGACGGGTAATGCTTAGATGAGTACATTTTCACGTGAAATAGTGTTGTTACTAAATTAGTTTCAATATTGTTACAATGAAACTGTCTTCTTTTTTATTTCTTAAGGTAGGTGTTAATTGTTTTTTATTTCTTAAGGTAGGTGTTAATTGACTTACTTTTAGAATGTTAGTTTCTCAAAAAACAAGCCTGCGTAGCCCAGTGGATAACAACTACGCCTCCCACGCTGGTGGCTCGCGTGTGTTTGGAATTTATTTATTAATTTTATTTATTTATTTGGACTGCGGATAAAAAATGGACACTAGCCAAGAAACGAACTGCAGGTAAAAAACGGACAATACACGTCACAGTGCAAATTTGTTTCCAATTTCTTTAATAATAAAATTACCACGGCGAAAAATATAATTTGGAATAAAATATAATTGTTAATATTATGCACAATAAGATTGAAAATAAAAACACTCCCAGGAATTGAACGCGAGCCACCAGCGTGCCAGGTGTAGTTGTTATTCACTGGGCTACGAAGGCTTGCTTGTTGAGGAACTAATATTATTGATATGAAGGAATAAGGAGGATATAATTCTAATACTCTGGTTTGATTGGTCCAAATTGCTACTGCGACCAATCCACCAGCAACTGTTTGGTTCTGCTGAATGCCTCCAATTATGTAAAATGTCAAAGTGTGCAAACATGGCGGTCGGTGAGTTTCTTCATGATACTAAAGATACTCCTGCTACAGAATTAACTGACTGAGGAATGCATCTGAGCACACCCTTTGCACATATGTACCTATTATTTAGAACTACTACTTGGAGCCCAGCAAGTTTGTTCCTGCAGTCGTACCTATTGCATCGTTTGAAGAATCTCGAATAGATCACAATAGAATTTTCTTTCTTGTATATTATATATCTTACGCCTTTGTATTCCTGCGGAGTATGCATATTTATTAGTGGCAGATAAACGTCCTTGTCCACGCTGCCTACTTTTCGTTCAGCCATTTCTCGCATAACCTCTGCTTGGCTCTGCCAGAGTTTTAGACGCGCCTTCATATCTCTCTTTCCGTTCTTGTATAGGGAACTCTATTGGTAGCATCCCTGCGGTTACTCCTACCCTTTCCGCAGAAATTGTCCTGCAGGCACAAGCAATGCTTAGATTTATTGGATTTTCAACCAAACTGGAGCGGCGTACATGATCAAGGAGTTGACCACACGCCCAAGTAACTCTCTCGAGGATTGCTTAGGAGCGCTGATGTTTGGTAGAAGCCCTGCAAGTGCTTCAATAGTTTTTTCGGCTTTCGTGATCATGTAGTTCATATGTTTGGCAAACGTATCCAACCAGAAACCCAGGAATTTCGTAGTCCTATCCTATGCTCTTGGACATTCATATCTATGGGAGCAATCTTCTTTTGTGGCCTGAGTAGGACGAGACCAGTTGGTACACTCATAAGGTTCTGTTTTCAGCACAACCAAAGCAATATCGTCCGCAAACCCGATGTTCTACAACTTGGGATCCAGAAGAAATCCTTGCAATACGTCACTGTTTACTTATACGATCATTATTGTTTGACAGGAGTGAATAGTCTACTACAAGACATGGAGCCAGGAAACAGCCAGTGCAACACTAGCTGCTACTACAGCTATAGAGATACTGTTGGATGTGCCACTCTACATGGCGGCGGGATTAATTATTACTGAAGAGGTTAAAGATTAAACTTCAGAATTGATAGGAAACAAAGAATTAGGACAAGTCTGTAAAGGGCACCTTGAAGTTTACCTCGTATCCTTCCATATTAGATATGTAAACAAATCCTATTATGCAAACACAAAAAATGCCTAGTGGGCGCTCATGGATTATTGCTGGAATTACCCTGCTAACCAGAGTACAATGAAAATAAATCAAGCCTAGACTCATCAGCGAAGCTTGGCGTACTAGATCTAATTTCCGACTACAGCGCATTCAGTGGGGTATTATGGAAGGTAAGAGTCGTGAGAGAAGTACCTACTATGAAATTAAATCTAGCAAGCCAAGCTTCGCTGATGAGTCTAGGTGAAAGAGGAAATCATGTGATCCGAGGCCCTTGATCTAGTTTCATTGTACTCTCGTTAGCAGGGCGATTCCAACAATTTTTGTGTTTATTATGTTTTTGGCATCCTTCGACGTTTTTTACATACATATGTCTATTGTAACTTCGCCTTTCTGTGTGTTTCAGGATCTGTCAGAAATCCTGCCGGTAGTCCAAGGTCCTCTTTGCTGAAAGATAGCTCAATCTTTGCTAATTTAGGCGATTTTGATAAAAGTGTCTTCCTCTGCTTTTGTCCTGGTCTGTTCTGCCAGTGGGAAGCTTCACTATTGTCGTCCCATTAGTCAATTTCTTGATTTAGTTGGCTCTTTTGCAGACCACAACAGGGAAGAGGTCCAATAGAAGGCATTGTTGCTGTTTTTTGGCAAGCTTATCTGCCTTTTCGTTTCCTTCAATTCCTTGGTGGCTTTGGAGCTACTGAGGAGTAACGTAGTTGTTGTGCCTCGATGTAGTTCTTTGCAATAGGTACTACATTTGTTTTGACTCGAGACCGAAATTTTTGATTCTATGCACAATTGACGAGTAAGGGTACGACAAAATACCTTGGGGTGTGGTTCGATCAAAGACTTACATGGAACACACACATTCAAAAACAACCAGCAAGGCCACCATTGCCCTAGGAAGATGCAAAGGGCTTAGCCTCAAAATGACTTTGTGGTTATACACAAGGGTAGTTCGACCCATAATAACCTGCGGAGCAGTAGTATGGTGGCCAGGACGCTGGGTGGGGTTCAGAGACTAGCTTGCCTCTGTTCCATCGGCGCGATGAGGTCGGCCCCCACTGCGGCGTTGGAGGTTATCCTAAACCTGCCACCGCTACATATCTACATTCAAGGAGCTGCGAGGTCCGCAGCATACAAATAGACGTATAAACAAGCACCGATAAGTAAATCGCACGGTGCTGAATACCGAAAACTGATGAGTGAACTTAAGGAGCCACCCCTTACGGGGGTGCCAAGCGACTCGATGGTTCAGAAATTCAACCTGGATAGGAAATATCAGGTTATAATATCAGACAAAAAGGACTGGGAGAAAGGCTCTCCAATAAGAGCGAACTCGAACTGGTATACAGACGGCTCCAAAACCGGACATGGCGTAGGAGCCGGTATATACGGAGGAAAGCCTAGGAAGGCTCTCTCGATAAGCTTCAGCAAGGACATAACGGTCTTTCAAGCTGAGGTAGCAGCAATCCACCATTGCGTTAGAGAAGTGGAGAGATGGACCGAGGTCGGAAAAAGCGTCGCCATCTTCTCGGACAGCCAAGCAACAGTTAAAGCGATTAGTTCAGCAAGCGTTGACTCCAAACTGGTTTGGGACTGCGTTAATGCCTCAAAGGAGGTGGGTTCCCAAAGGAAACTAATTTTGGCCTGGCTTCCCAGCCACGAGGGTGTGAAGGGTAATGAGGCGGCAGACGACCTGGCCAGACAAAGTTCGTCGAGGCAATTCGTTGGGCCCGCCTCATCCTTCGGCACCACCAAATCACAAATCAGAAAATCCGTCAACGAATGGATTCACAGTAGGTCCAGGGATTGGTGGCGAAAATCACTTGGGCAAAGACAGGCAAAGGAGAACAGAGGCCTGAATTCACTAGAGACCTACTATATAAAGACAGGAAAACCGTCAAAATGTTAGTAGGCCTGTTGACAGGTCACTGCAGACTGAATAGGCATATGTACAACATAGGCCTAGCGGAAGATGCCTTGTGCAGATTCTGCAAAGAGGAGGAAGAAACCCCAGTCCATGTACTGTGTCACTGCGAAGGCCTGGCAAGGACAAGGTTTCTAATTTTAGGCACAGAGTATCCCACAGCACAGAGCTACATACAGGAGCCGCTCTCAAGGACGTTAAGCCTAATAAAGAGGGATTACTGGGGATCACAATAGACTGGGAAGGTCGCCGTGAAAGAGGCCCGTAAGGCCACCCCTAATCTAATTTAATGTAATCTAAGGGTACGACTAATGGTCATAAATTTACAATTGAGTACAGTTTGGACTCAAGCTGCAACTTAATCTGAGTTTCGGAGTATAAATACGGACATTAGTGGATCTCTTCTTTGGTTCCATTCTGCACTTCAATTTTCTTTTCATTTTTTAGGCAGTTTTTTGAAATAGATTTGGCATCCTTCGACGTTTTTTAAATCTGATTATGGGCTAGAGCTAGCGGACATGAACTGGTATGGTGCAATTGCTATTGGCGAGGAATAATACTGGCAGGCAAATCTTCTTATTGGCAGAAACAACAGAACACAAGATAATTCTTGAATGCCTGACCATACTGCTATTGCAATTGTTACTGCTAGCAAACTGTTAAAGCTGTCCTAGCAGAGCCATCCAGCTGCAGTAGTAGTCATTTATTTATTTACACTGCCAAGAATATAACACCTTAACACTACCACCTGTAGGAGACCAAGTGTAACTTAAGGATGGTAGTAGATCTCTGGACGCCATCGTGAAGCACTGCTTCGTTGCTATTGCTTCCTATTACTAAAGAATGCCATTTGTGGTTAACACTACATATTTCCTGATATATTGCAAGATATATCCTACTTACTTTTAATACGAGTTAAGCCAAACACTACTAAATAATAAAATATTTCTTGTTTTTCGTTTGTGTAGGTACAGGCGAAAATGCGAGAAAAGAGCCATAAATTAGAATTAGAGCAAGTTTAATTTACATATATCACCGTCTTCGAGTTTATAAGGATAAATTGCAGAATTCAGTTTCAGAGGCGGCTGACGGCTACAGACGGCGGCGACGGTGCTGCCCTCTGCCGCGCGTGAAAAATCGAGACGGAAAAGGCAACGAAAGAAGAAAAACAAGACATAAATTACGACGGGAATCGGTTGACGTATACTACGCCTTCGCTAACGAATGAGAAACAAGTTGGCCGCTGCAGTTACTCTACGCTGTATAGAGGAAGTAAGAAGGACAAGCCGGTGAATTGATACGGAAGGAAGATGGGAAACAAATTAAAGAGTCAATTTGTCTATTTTTTTTCGTTTATTTTTTCCTCTCCTTCACGCTTCTCGGTCTTCGTTAAATAGGGAGCTTTATGCGTACAGATTGAATACATACATAATTAAGCGTGTATATGTATGTAGGTGTTTCTACATAGATAGAGAATTCTAATTTAATAATATTATAATTTTAAAATTGAAGCGAATATAATGACCTCAAACTACTCGAAATAATGAGCTAAAAATTAGTTTGGGAAAAAAATAAATGGGAGGGGTTCGAGTGAAAAAGTATCCTGTGGGGCACGTCTGAGAGCCGTTAATAATTTTAATGACCGCCGTTTCCACTACTACCCTGAGCTTTGCGCTCGTGATAATGACCCCTGCTGAATTCTGTCGAAATTGCAACTCTGCGTGTTGCCCATTAGCAACGGCAAAGCATCACAGTAGAATCGCAATGCACCCCAAACTATAACGAACAATAATGGTGCGTGTTTGCAGATGATGTGCCGGCAACTGCTTCCACTATTGGCGAATCTTATGTGTGCAGTTGTTGCAGAAACTATCCGAACACATTTTTTCATTTTTCTAAACCAAAGTACCTATGTACCCAACTATCTTTGCAGTCGAGAGTGAAGTAAAGCAGAGAAAACCCAAATACTTAAAGAATCTCCCAGGATATTAGGGAAGTTAAAACCCTTCTGGGAAAATAGAATTAAAAAAGATCTTCAAACTGCATCAATCACTCCAAACATAATTTCTTATATTGACAGGGATGCTATTGCAAAATATATCTAAGTAGGTGGTGGGATAAGGAAGGAAGTCGAATATTGATTTTGTTTGAGAACTAATTGCACATCTACTTGTTGGGGTTGTCTGTGGTAATATGATTTCCTGCTCAGAATGGTGATGGTGGAATTGGTGATGGTTCTCCTGAATTAAGAACAAAGCTGCAGTTCTTTGCTGTTATATTAGTTCCATTTCCAAAACTTCATGGAGTTGTTTCCCAAACAATTGGAGCATTAGGCCTTTCCTATAAAATATTTTCGCGGCGTCTAGAAACTTTGATCTATTGCTTGGATATGTTTCCATCTTTTGTCTTCACAATCCTCTAATCACATTAGTCAGTGAGTAATTCTTTGGTCTGTATATTTTTGCATACCTAGCGATTTATGAATTTCCCAACAACAGCTGACAACAACACTGATTTTGCTAAGTTTCGTATTAAATGGTGCTTTCTAAACCTATGCTGCCACCAGAAGACGCAGACAAGTTTCCTTTAATTTTCAATTGCTGGTGACGCTTTAGGGCATTTCGATTAAACCTCATAGATCCTGATATTGGTGCTCCTTAGGCTTCTTCTCTCTAGATGAAGCAATCACTACTAAAATCACTTTTTTTCTTTTATTTTCACTACATTCATTGTGTAACCATTTCTTGAATTCTTGGTATTGGATCTAGAGTTTGTTTCAACCGGATAATAACTAGAAATTGCATTATTTACAAGTCGTATCCTTTCTTTCTAGTAGTAAATTATCCTCTTCTGTTATAAATTCTGATTACATAGAGTTGACTATACTGTGTGTATCATGTTCATCACCAAGTTTTTCTTTGTTATCCTTCGACGGATATATAATCTTCTTGCATCTGTCTCAGGTTGGGTTTTAACTAATTGCACATCTCCTTGTTGTGGTTGACTGTGGTAATATGGTTTCTTACTCAGAATGGTGATGGTGGAATTGGTGATGGTTCTCCTGAATTAGGAACAAAGCTGCAGTTCTTTGCTGTTATATTAGTTCCATATCCAAAACTTCATGGAGTTGTTTCCCAAACAATTGGAGCACAAGGTCTTTCCTATAAAATCTTTTCGTGGCGTCTAGAAACTTTGATCCATTGCTTGGGCAATACATGCAACATTCGGAGAAAGATATATTACAAATTTATTGCCATCTATTGTCTTCACAGTCCTTCAATCACATTAGTCAATGAGTAATTTATTGGTCAGTATATTTTTGCATGCCTAGAGATTTATGAATTTCTCAACAACAGCTAAACTAAGTTCTGATTTTGCCAAGTTTAGTACATGGTTATTCAAAAAGAAAGAACAGATTTCAAATATTTATTTCTTCCAAAGTACAAAAGATAGAAACATGATTCCAACGTTCATGGAGAGAGACAAGTTTACAACTGAAATAGCTTGGGGGTCCAATGACGGCCGCATTGGCGCTGTTGTTTGTTATTCTTTGTCTGTAGTGAAAAGGCGGCGACATCACAAGAGAATTTGTGTGCTGCAATTAGCAAAACTAGAGGCCATTGTTGCAGTTCAGTAAGCATTTCGCCGTCAATTTAATAAACAACCGTCGGGTCATAAGCAAATTTACAAGTGACATCGAGAATTCGTAGAAGATGTTTGCATTTGCAAAAAGCAAAGCACAGGACGTCCTCACACATCAGACGAGAATGTCGAGCGTGTTCGTAGACTTTACGAAAGGATCCCAAAGAAATCCACATCACGAGCAAGCATGGAACTCAACATTCCTCAACCATCGGTATGGCGAGTTCTAAAACATCGTCTGTACATGAAGTCATACAAACTGCAGTTATTGCAAGCATTGCATCCTGGCGACTACAACAAACGTACGAATTTTGCATTGGCATGTTAGATGACATGGAAGAAGACAATTTTTCTCAACGATTAATTTTTTTCCGGTGAATGCACTTTTCATCTTTCTGGTAAAGTTAATCGCATAACGTTAGAATTTGGGCAAATGAAAATCCTAGGGCAGTTATTCTACATGCAAGAGATTCATCAAAGGTTAACGTCTTCTGTGCGATATCTGTAACAAAGGATTATGGGCCTTTCTTCTTCATGGAGAAAACGGTGAAAGAACTTACCTATCTAAACATGCTTGGAAACTGATTAATTCTCCAACTTGAAGAAGATTCAGATGATTCCATCTTCATGCAAGATGGTGCCGCGCCTCATTTCTCTTACCATGTTCGTCGTTACTTCAATAACGCATTTCTAGGACGTAGGATTGGAAGAGGAGGAACAGAAGATCAAATTGATCGCCCGTGGCCTTCTAGGTCTCCAGATCTCACTCCGTGTGATTTTTATCTATGGGATTACGTAAAAAACCGTGTTTTTACCCCTTCTACGCCTGACACTCTTGATCATCTACGACATCGAATTGTTGAAGCTGTGAATTCGATAACTAGAGATCAGCTGATTCGTGTGTGGCAAGGAATGAGCCACCGTTTTGACATTTGTCGTGTAACACACGGTGCTCATATTGAATGCATATAAAATTGCAAACTTTTCTCTCTCTATGAACGTTGGGATCATGTTTCTATCTTTTGTAGTTTGGAAGAAATAAATGTTTGAAAACTATTCTTTCTTTTTGAATAACCCTGTATTAAATGGTCCTTTTTAAACATATGCTGCCAATCAGAAGACATAGACAACTTTCCTTTAATTTTCAATTGCTGGTGAAGCTTTAGGGCGTTTTGATTAAGACTCATAGGTCCTTGGTGATGGTTCTCCTGAATTAGGAACAAAGCTGCAGTTCTTTGCTGTTATATTAGTTCCGTTTCCAAAACTTCATGGAGTTGTTTCCCAAACAATTGGCGCATAAGGTCTTTCCTATAAAATCTTTTCGTGGGGTCTAGAAACTTTGATCCATTGCTTGGGCAATGCATGCAACATTCGGGAAAATATATTACAAATATGTTTCCATCTTTTGTCTTCACAGTCCTCCAATCACATTAGTCAATGAGTAATTCCTTGGTCTGTATATTTTTGCATGCCTAGCGATTTATGAATTTCCCAACAACAGCTAAACTAAGTTCTGATTTTGCCAAGTTTCGTATTAAATGGTGCTTTTTAAACCTATGCTGCCAATCAGAAGAATTCAATTGCTGGTGAAGCTTTAGGGCGTTTTGATTAAACCTCATAGTTCCTGATATCGGAGTTCCTTAGGCTTCTTCTCTCTAGAAGAAGCAATCACTTCTAAAATCACTTTTTTTCTGCTATTTTCACTACATTCATTGTGTAACCATTTCTTGCATTTTTGGTATTGGATCCAGGGTTTGTTTCAACTGGATAATAACTATCAATTGCACTATCTACAAGCCGTACCATTTTTTTCCTCCTCAGCTGCAACTACTTTTTCTCTGGTAGTGAATTATCTTCTCCTGTTATAAATTCTGATAACATAGGGTTAACTATACTGTTTGTATCATGTTCATCACCAAGTTTGTCTTTGTTGTCCTTGGACGGTTATATAATCTTCTGTCATCTGTCTCAGGTTGGGTTTTAACTAATTGCACATCTACTTGTTGCGGTTGATTGTGGTAATATGATTTCCTGCTCAGAATGGTGATGGTGGAATTGGTGATGGTTCTCCTGTATGAGGAACAAAGCTTTGTTGTTATATTAGTTCTAATTCCAAAACTTCATAGAGTTGTTTCCCAAACAATTGGAGCATAAGGTCTTTCCCATAAAATCTCTTCGTGGCGTCTAGAAACTTTGACCCATTGCTTGGGTAATACATGCAACATTCGGAGAAGATATATTACAAATATGTTTGCATCTTCTGTCTTCACAGTCCTCCAATCACATTAGTCAATGAGTAATTCCTTGGTCTGTATATTTTTGCATGCCTAGAGATTTATGAATTTCCCAACAACAGCTAAACTAAGTTCTGATTCTGCCAAGTTTCGTATTAAATTGTGCTTTTTATACCTATGCTGCCAATCAGAAGACATAGACAAGTTTCTTTTAATTTTGAATTGCTGGTAAAGCTTTAGGGCGTTTTGATTAAGACCCATAGGTCCTAATATTGGAGCTCCTTAGGTTTCTTTTCTCTGGATGAAGCAATCACTACTAAAATCACTTTTTTTCTGTTATTTTCACTACACTCATTGTATAACCTTCTTATAATTGTATAACAATAATATAACGATTGTATAACATTCTTAAACTCTTGCTATTGGATCTAGAGTTCGTTTTAGCCAGATAATAACTATAAGTTTTACTATCTACAAGTCGTATCATCCTTTTCCTCCTCAGCTGCAATTATTTTTTTTCTGGTAGTGAATTACCCTCTTCTGTTATAAATTCAGTTTACATAGGGCTGGCTGTACTGTTTGTATCAACATGTTCATCTCCAAGTTTTTCTTTGTTGTCCTTGGACGGTTATATAATCTTCTTGCATCTGTCTCAGGTTGGGTTTTGACTAATTGCACATCTCCTTGATGGTGTTGACTGTGGTAATAGGATTTTCTGCTCTGTTCCTAAATTAGGAACAAAGCTGCAGTTCTTTGATGTTATATTAGTTCCGTTTCCAAAACTTCATGGAGTTGTTCCCCAAACAATTGAAGCATAAGGTCTTTCCTACAAAATCTTTTCGTGGGGTCTAGAAACTTTGACCCATTGCTTGGGCAATATATGCAACATTCGGAGAAAGATATATTACAAATATGTTTGTCTTCACAGTCCTCCAATCACAGTCAGTCAATTAATAATTCTTTAGTCTGTATATTTTTACATGCCTAGCGATTTATAAATTTCCCAACAACAGCTAAAGTAAGTTCTGATTTTGCCAAGTTTCGTTTTAAACCTATGCTGCCACCAGAAGACGCAGACAAGTTTCCTTTAATTTTCAATTGCTGGTGAAGCTTTAGGGCATTTTGATTAAACCTCATAGATCCTGATATTGGAGTTCCTTAGGCTTCTTCTCTCTGGATGAAGCAATCACTACTAAAATCACTTTTTTCTGTTATTTTCACTACATTCATAGTGTAACCATTTCTTGAATTCTTGGTATTGGATCCAGGGTTTGTTTCAACCGGATAATAACTATAAATTGCACTATCTACAAGCTGTATCATTCTCTTTCTCTTCAGTTGCAATTTTTTTTTCTAGTAGTGAATTATCTTGTTCTATTATAAATTCTGATTACATAGAGCCGGCTGTACTGTTTGTATGAACATGTTCATCACCAAGTTTTTCTTTGTTGTCCTTGGATGGATATATAATCTTCTTGCATCTCTCTCAGGTTGGGTTTTAACTAATTGGACATTTCCTTGTTGGGGTTGACTGAGGTAATATGATTTCCTGCTCAGAATGGTGATGGTGGAATTGCTGATGGTTCTCCCGAATTAGGAACAAACCTGCAGTTCTTTGCTGTTATATTAGTTGTTTCTAAAGAAAAATAAGGAACGAACTGCTAATCAGGAAATAGATTTTGGTGAAATAGGCATATTCCAGTCGTTTGAATTGTGTACAAGCTCCTTTGAATATGAATTTATCATTTTTTCATTTTGAATATGAACCTGGATTTCTAAGTTAGAGGATCATTAAAGTATACGTCCCAATGGTTACATCCTGTGGATGTAATTATATTTTAGAAGTTCTCCAATTATTTACTTTCTTCTTGTTTTGATCAAAAGCTAGTACATATCATCCAGCATCTATCCGGATACTATCGTTCGTTACTGCACAAACAACTTGAGCAAATCCTCCAGCTTTGGTCATTAGACACGGCCTAATTTTAATTCTAACTAGGCCCCGTTTCAGCGTAGCGTTTCCCTCGTCTATTCAGTACGTGGCATCGTAGCTGCACAGGATAAAGAGGACACGACGAGCCGATAAAGATGGGGCGAAGTGCCGTCGACTGGGTTCTAGACTAGTCTAGTCGTAGTCGTCGGTAATTCAATAAAATTCAACCGTCCGTCCCACTTCTGCGGGCGCTCATTTCGTTCGAAATTACCTATCGGAAGTTCTCCCAGATAGGATAATTAACTCTTCGAAAAATTTATCGGAACTTATAAGTGTATTCCTGAACGTAATGGAAGAGAATATTTCGATTTAAAATTACACTCTCGTTCATGGAAAGCGGAATATGACTTAATTTATTCAATATTATTTTATTAGTTTTTACTACATACGAGTATAATTCATCACTAATTTGAATAACACACGAGTTATAAATCCTATTCCACTATTTCAAAATTATAACCGTGTTCCATTGAATATGCCACGGCGAATTTTTCTATTTCGAATACATCCAACCATTACATCAAACTCTAGCGCTAATTTATGGAATATTCTATCAAATAATAAAATAAATCTCGGATGGAACGCGTTGCTCTAAAACATAATTTCAGTTATTACATGTATATTTCACGAGCGACTTGATTTATATTCGAAATGCACAGCGTTGCGTTGGTTTTATCGTAAAATAGCTCCCCGTCGGATATTAGTTTGTATTTTCGGTCCTCTCCGAGAAAAAAATATTTGTATCGGTATTAGCATTATATTTTGTATGCTGCATGGTAATAGGTTTATATATACGTTATCGCTACGTATTATGTCCGTTCAGTGGGCGCGTATCCTCGTCAAAAGTATTAAATGCACACAATGTACAGTTATACAAGAAATGTATGATCGTGAACATTATTTTGTTAACGTTATAATCAAACGGTGAAACCATTTCTGCTGACCCTTTTTGGGGAATAGAATAATGGAAGGTAATCGAAATTGTCATTATTTGGAAAACACCATTCGAGCAAACTCGAACACGAACTGTAGTTCATTCGTCGGTGTTTTCAGGAGAAGTCAAACAGTGGGAGATAATATAAAATAGCATAATTTGGAGAAGACCACTCCAACAAACTTATATGCGAAAGCAAAGTGAGGCACTCCAGTATCGGTCATGGTATTCCTACTCGTATATGATGAATGATAATGAATGTGATGCAACAGGCCAGAAAAAATAAAATAGGGTATTTAAACAGGTATCCATGATGACACACAAATACCAAAGGCATGGCAGATAAACTTGCAAGGCAAGTCGCGGATATGAATTTCATTGGGTTACAATCCTTTTTTGGCATATCAAAGCCCCTGCTCAAGAAGGAACTTCAATACTGGGACACTTCTGTTACCATACCATACAATTCCCTGATACGTGTATATACACACTTCAGGGTACTAAACTAAACGATCCGGCGAAGCATGAAGGCAATATGCATTTTGTCGGAGCCAAAGTTTTCCTTAGTTTTTCAAGAGAAGTCATACAATGGAAGCTAACCGGAAGTGCCGTCATCTGGAGAACACCACTTGAACAAACACATGTAAATTCAAAGTGTGATATTCTAGTGTGGGTCATTATATCCTTGATTGATGGTATTTCAATGCCAACGCATAGGAACTGGTAAAGTATGAAGGCATCATCTTGAGAACACTACTTGGACAAACTAACGTGAAGAAATTTATAAACTTTTCCCCAGATAAAAGTAAGAAGTAACTTGATTCTACCAAGTCAGATTTAAAAAAAATGTTCCGAATAAGCATGTCCACTCCATCAATTGCATCATATATAGGTAGGTACACCGTAAAGAGGAGAGAAACATGTAACACATAATAATAATAATAATAATAATAAAAATAAATATTTCACTTGGCAGATGTCAAATTGGCAGTCAAAAGTACGCCTTACACCAAACCAAAAAGAAAAAATACTTTGTAGAGATTTATTGGAAAGAAGATTGTATGTATATACTTTATATACAGGGTGTCCGCGAAATACAAAGTATGCTTTTAAGGGATGATAGCTACAACGATTTAGAACCAAAAACATAGAATACACCTCGGGTCTATCTGTAAGCGTAAACGAGAAAAAAAAAATATTTCTCATGTCACAAACTTCGATGCATACTGTACACCGGCAGCTGATTACTGCAAGATTTACCCGACGATTACAGGCGTGTGTTGCAACACATCCAGCCTTTCCTGTAATACATTTTCTCCTGTCTCTCAAAAAAGTCCTTTTTAGGACCACCAATTTATCACAAATAAAAGAAAAGAACTCAATTTTGTAGTAGCCTTTACGAAAGAGCTTAAAGCGCCATAACATAATTGCAATAATTACATTATTTTCGTTCAATGCGACTTTCCCTCAACTTAAATTTTCATTTACCGATCGGAGGCTGCTATTAAATACGCCCTTTTCACTCTAACTTCAACATAACATCGATTTTATTGTCATAACATTATTAAAAAAACGCAAAGGTACCTTTATTTTAAAACGTATGGCCATTGACTTCGTACGATACAAGTTCAAGGTCGTATAAACAGATGATGCTTGGCTTGTATCTGCACTTCTAATGAATACGAGTACAGTGTGTCGGAAGAGAAATGACACCACGATTCAATTTCAAAGTATGAAATAATTCGTTTTCATCGTTGTTTTAAGTTATTTTCAACCCTAAATTTTTGATATGGTTTTTTGGTTATCTAAGAAGCAATATGGATGAGTTTTCTTGTACAGTTTGACCAAATAAGGTTTTTTAGAAATAAATTTTTTTTTCGTTTACGCTTACAGATAGATCCAAGGTGTATTATATGTTTTTGTTTCTAAATCGTTGTAGCTATCATCCCTCAAAAACATGCTTTGTATATCGCGGCCACCCTGTATATAAAATGGAAAACATATTTCAAAAAAACTACTTAAGAGATGAAAAGAAAATTGAATTGCGTAATGGAAGCAAGGAAGAAAACCACTAAAGTCCTTAATTATAATCTGGAATTCAGATTGTGTCGCAGATTGGGTCCAAACTGGACTCAATTGTAAATATACGACCATTAGTCGTACCCATTATTGCAAAGAGCTACATCGAAGCATAACAACCACTTTACTCCTCAGTAGCTCCAAAGCCACAAAGGGATTGAAGGAAACGAAAAGGTAGATAAGCTTGCCAAAAAAGCAGCAACAATGCCTTCTATTGGACCTAATCCCTGTTATGGTCTGCAAAAAAGGCAGCTAAAGCAAGAAATTGACTAATGGGACGACAATAGTGAAGCCTCCCACTGGCAGAACAGACCAGGACATAAGCAGATGAAGGCACTTTTATCAAGATCACCTAAATTAGCAAAGATGGAGCTATCTTTCAGCAAAGAGGACCTTGGACTACCGGCAGGATTTTTGACAGACCCTGATCCACCCAGAAAGGCGAAGTTACAATACGAGACATAAGTAGAAAACGTCGAAGGATGCCAAAAGCATAATAAACACAAAAAATGCCTATAATAGGCACTCATGGCCTATTGTTGTCGTCTTTAACCTCGACTCATCAGTGAAGCTTGGCGTGCTCGATCTATCTAACTTCAACTTCATAGTAGCTCTCTCAGGCCTTTTACCTTCCATAATACCCCACTGGATGGTAGAGATCTCACAGAGTGTTTACGCTGCAGACCTTTAGCCACTAGAGGGCATGAGGTACTGTGAGATTATATCGAGCACACCAAGCTTCGCTGATGAGTCGAGGTTAAAGCCACTTTTTGTGTTTAGACATATGTAGGTCACAAGGACTAAAGGAAATAGTGATACTGTCTTCAAATCTTATCTTATTGCAAAGAGGTAAATTGCAGGTTATTTAATTCCTACAAACGTTTTAGAAGTTAGAACCAATATAAGTACTTTGTTTCAGATTTGATTTATGTATACGCTGCATTGTTGAGGGTTTAAAATTTTTACGTTTAATTTTCAGGATACAGATTCTTACCCCCAACATCCTAATTTATACGACTGTACCTACATAAACTGGCAGAAATATAACACAACAGTGGCGGTTTCCAAAGTAAACTACATAGTTGCAAACTAGTTACCCAAACAATAATAACATACCCTAATAATTCAATTACACAACACAACTGTATACGTTGCTCAAGAACTTCATAATATATTACAATGTATACCGTATATAATGCATACGTATATATTCTAAGGAGAGCAGACCCCTTTGTGTACACCATCAGGGTACGTACTACATACATAGTCTAACATTAAGCTTCGTTCGTGTTTCTAACATACTTTATACTCATGGACTTAAATAAATATGCCGAGCAAAGATGATTATATATTATATAACGCCAGGGTCCCCAGCGTTATCCCACTACGCCCGTTATTTATGACGTCCACTCTACGCCGATTTATTAGAAGTAGAATTATTGTTCGTGAAACCGTTCAATGAAAATTATTATTTATTGTGGAAAATGTACGATCGTGGATAATAGAATATAAACGGCAAACTAAATCCCCTTCGTATATATTGTACGAGAGTTAATCAGTGCCTGCCTTCATTATTAACTGTTATACATGCACATCTAACTATATTACAACAGGACTTATTGAATTAGAAGCGGTTCTATTCATATCTAGTTGGAGAGGTATCAAACCAGATCGTAGAGCGGTTGTATGCACGTAAAGTAAACTATAGTATCACAATGAAAGCGCGTTAAACAAGTTTCTATTCTTCGGGCTTCGGCAATGTAACTTTACGAGTCTCTATAATAGATTTCGCTTTAACTTCATTCTACGTGCTTTTCCGTAGATGCGTATTAGCTTTCACGATTCACTGCAGATTTGAAGTTAGGAATCACAAATAGGAACTCTACACGATAAAGTTGTGATTAGAGTATACGAAGCTGAAGCCGTATAAATTCTAGCTAGGTTCTCAATACGTTTTGTATTCGTAAACTTTGCGAGTAAATGTGATAGGTTAGCCTGCACTAAATCAGCTAAATGAAACATCAGACTTTGGTTCAAAACGGAGTTCTTTATCTCGGAAAAAGTGACAGTTTGAAGTTCAAAATGACGTTATGTTCAAATGTCTTGAATTGACGATACGGGCAAGCTTCCAAACATAAAAGTCATATATGCACTGAACTTTCTTTTCTTTTGAGTAAAACTTGTGACAGAACGTTTCAACCACAATTTCAGAAACCTAGAGGGTCTGCAATCAAGATGATTGTTTTTACTGATAGACCTTATTTGTGATTATGGGTCTTAATTGGTTTTGGTCTCAACCATCATAAGCAGTTCTGTCCTCTTGCAAGTGTTCGTTCCAAGTTTGATTCTTTCAAAATAATACCATCACAATTTTTGACTTTAGCACACATTGTTACATTGAATGCAAACTGGAGATTGATCAGTGGACGATCGAAGAAGTTAATAAGTTTAATAGCATAACAAGTTATGAAAATCCAGTGTAGTAGTGTAGTTCGAGAACAAATAATGAGAGCATTCTGAAGCTTAGGTTGTCTAAGACGCATTATATGGAGAAACAAATATCTTAAAATTGAAAGAAAAACGAAAGTATACAAATCAGCAATACGATCCATAATGGCATACCTGGCTGAAATGTCTCCCCGCAAATAATTTTGCTAGAAAAAAAAATCAACCAATCAATCTTGGTAGATGTCGGAGGCTCCAACCAGATTTAAACCAGATAAGTTGATGCCAAAACTAGGTCCAAACCATGAAAGCTGTTGCCAAAACCAGGTCTAGTTGCTGCCGCCGGTAGGTTTATAGCTGATTTATATCTGGCTTTAGCAACACTTGACCTTGTTTTTTTTAAATTTTACTGAGGAGGGGAAAATCTGAAATCCAGACGCCCACACAGATGTTGATCGTGGGAAGTGTCGGGTTTTACCGACTAAAAGCCCCTCCTCTGGTCATCTTACACCCCTCACATCGGTATCCGCTCACGCATTACTTCGCTGCTGGCGTTGTCCATTTCTATTTATCAATATTCGATTCTTCCTTTTCCTTTCCTTCTATGATACCTAGAACCACCGTGTATGCTCTCATCCACGTGTCTTCTGCTCTTATAAGGTCTGCCATCATGTTCTTGGCGTTGAAGGTTTTGCCACTTTTTCCGTGTATTCTTCTCTTACCTTATTCCATCTAGGACATATGAAGAGACTATGTTCAGCGTCATTGGCACTCCCACAGTACAAACAGGCATCCGTTTCTGCTCTGCGTCGCTTATATAGGTATTGCCTAAAGCATCCGAGGCCAGACAGGGCCTGGGTTATGTAGTAATCCGCTTCACCATATGGCCGATATATCCAAGATTTTACGGATGGGATTAGTCTGCAGGTCCAACGTCCATAGGTCCCATTCACCCACTTTAGCTGTCATTGTCTTTCAAGTTTCGCACTTGCTTCCAGCTTCCGTACCAGCTATGACGTTCGCAGCCTCTGCCGATATTGTTTTGTAGGCACTGCAAATGCGTATGGCCATTAGCCTTTGCAGTCGGACCAGCCTGTTTAGCATAGTGGTGGTTTTCCGTAACTTCATGCCATATAGAGACCGCATAAAGGATCTGAGAGAACACCATGCTTGCTATTACTCTTTGCTTTGATGAGCTTGGTCCTCCCACGTTTGGCATAAGCCTGGATAGCGCAGACACAGTCTTCTCTGCTTTCTCCACCGTCTTCTGTATATGTGTTCCGAAGCTCATTTTCTTGTCAAGCCATATTCCCAGGTACTTTATGGCGTTTCCCGGTGCAACGGCTACTCCTCTGATTGTAAAGGACAACGCTGTAACTTTCCTTTTTCTTGTCACCAGTGCTACTTCTGTTTTCTCTGGTGCAAGTTGTAGGTTCTTGCGCTGCATCCAATCGGACACTTGTAGCAAAACCGTATTTGCCCTTTCCATAAGTATGGGTTCATCTTTAGCTACGACGACCATAGCTATATCGTCCGCAAAACCTACTAGGGTTATTTCTTTTGCAAACTCGATCCTGAGTAACTCATCGTATAGGACGGTCCACAGTGTTGGACCCAGCACTGACCCTTGAGGGACACCACTGGTAATGGCATCACTTTACCTAGTTTTGGCAACAGCTTACCTGGTGTAGATCTGGTTTTAACCGCTGACAGGAGTGATGGGGGGTGTTCCAAGTACCACATGAAGAAAGGAAGAGGAAGTACTGTGGCTTCTCATATAATATTATTATAGAAGTTTATCAGCTATTACTCATAACTTATAAACTGGAAAATGTTATGGAAGCATTTAAGGGATGAGTTTCAAACAGTTGTGAAGGATGTATCAAAAAATGCTCTCTTTGTCATTGCCCTTCAATGTAAAAAGCACGTCCTAAGTTAGAAAGCAAGCACAGTAGAGAAGCAAAATGTTATTGCTGACTTCGAAAACGATGGATTCAACACCAAAATAATTAAAATTAATCGCCATCAACTAGACCTTGTCAAGTAGGAAGTTAGGCAAAGCTGTACCAAAGTAACAGGTGGTACACACCCATTTTTGACACCCATATAGGTACGCTTGCTGTTGATGACGACTGTACCACGAACATTTTTGCTAATAATCTAATTTCTTTGGTTGAGCAGCATTTGAGCTATGCTCGCTGTGTGGAAGCATCCTTAGTCTGGGGTTTGGAAAAATGCAATGATGTAGTGAATCGTATGGCTAGGATCCATGATGGAGTAGTAGCAACTTTGATTCCTCATCTGGAATGTTGTATACAGTTACCTAGTTTAGCGTTTTCAGGTATTAGTGCATGTGTGCAAAGTACACACACCAGGGTTCACCAGTCACTCTTTCAGATACTTAATTTTTTGTAGCAGTTTGTAGCAATTTGTATAAATGTGGTTTGTATAGTCTATACCATAAAACAACAAACTTACGTTACTGCTTGTTTCCAAATCAAAATATGTATTTCCTTTTGATCACGTTTGAGGACAATTTAATAGATTAACAGTATTTATTGAATTTAAACAAAACTAAAGATAGAGAATTGCCAACGTTTGTACGAAAAGCGAATTGATTTCCATATCAGTTTCTATACGCCATGGTTTCTGAACATTCTTGCATTTTATTGATCGACAATTCTTGATCATGAAGACCCATTGACCATAATCAGCAACGTTTCAAGTTCGAAGACACTTTATTGGTACCTAATGCTAATAAGGAGACAGCCAAGTTTGGCAAAGATTTTTGAGACGTTAGTTTATGAATCACTATTTAATTCTCCGTCTAACTTAAAGAAACTTAAAGAAACAACTCTAATAGTACAAAACAGTAGACTTTTTAATGGCAGAGATAAGAGCTGCAGCAGGAATTGCTTTGGCGAAAAGTTGATTTTTGGAAAGACGACAAATTTTGGAAAGACTGTATTACTTAATTAAGCTAGATAATGGACGTATTGTTGAAAGGTATATTGATCAAATTTGACAGATAGATAAAAATAGTAGAGTAATAGAATAGAAGAATGCTCAATGAGAAGATATTTTGTTAATGACGTGTTCTGACCAGTGTTCTTTATACTTGCTTGCAATTGTTATATTTGCAAAGTCATTTATTAGAGTTTCTTGGGTTATGTCAGCAGAAGCATTCAGTACAGCATTGCCTAAAAACGGTCACGGCCTATGGCCTATCGTATTATTCCATGCCTAGTAAATTTCTTTACACAAACAGATTTGTCTTTTTTACTATAAAGCCTTCCAACCTTAGTATTCAGTATTGCCTCTTATGGGATATATATGTACATCTTTTAGTATATTAAGCAATTTGTAATAAATTGTCTTCTTTTATTTCAAAGCAATGGTGCCAGATCAATTAGTGTGTTTGCAGTTGGCAGTGCTGGTGTAACTCCAGAACATAAATCTTTGACAAATGTCAAAATCGTTTCAAAAACCAATGTGACAGAATTGTCATCTGATTTCGTTTCACATGAGGTATCCATTCCCAAATAATTTGTAAAATGGTCGCCTCTATCATTATCTAGAGGAATGAACTTAGGGGAGGTAAAACTTCCCTCGATTAGCGGGACATAATAAGCCACTCACAAAAAAATTGTTAATTAAATTCGTAAATTTATAAAGTAAATTACACCACAATCAATACGTAACTAACCTCACTTCAAACGTCGTACTCACTTGACAGCTTCCGCTTTTATAAAATTCTAACCAAAAAGTATTCCAAACATCTTATCAGTCATATCGCTGCCAACGTAAATTAGTCGTGGCAACAATGTCATCGGTTTGCATAAGACGCATACTGAATACTAAGGTTGGAATGCTCTATAGGTTTACGAGCTTGTATGATGAATCTCTTTCCTATAGACCTGTTAGGAGGATAATTGGGGCTAGCAATTACAATCTCTGTTGTTCCAATGCAGCACTTTCAAATACAACGTGGTAGGCTGTCCTCATTGCATAGTCTGCTAATAGGTTCATCTTTGGAGATGCCGATTCTTATTATTACCATAGACAGGCGTGCCCTGTTAGCAGACTCGTCACTGTTCTAAGCTGCACTCGGTGAAGAGCCAGCTCATCCATTGCTAATTGCTGGAATGGCTACCCCATCATTCGTTTGCTGTGCAACCGTTTTTCAACGTTGTTACAGGGTTGCTGGATATATTCTGCAAGAAATTACGAATACTTATTCGGTAATCGTATACCGCGACCGAATACCGAATACTTATTCGTTATCACAAAAGTAGTTTGACCCATGATAACCTACTAGCGGTGGGTGGGGTTCAGAGACTAGCTTGCCTCTGCATCACCGGCGCGATGAGGTCGGCCCCCACTGCGGCGTTGGAAGTTATCCTAAACCTGCCACTGCGACATATCTACATCCAAGGAGCTGCGAGGTCCGCAGCATACAGGTTGACGTGTAAACAAGCGCCGATAAGTAAATCGTACGGTGCTAAATACCAAAAACTGATGAATGAACTCAAGGAGGCACCTCTCACGGGGGTGCCAAGTGACTCCACTGTTCAGAAATTCAACTTTGATAGAAATATCAGGTTATAATACCAGACAAGGAGGACTGCGAGAAAGGCTCTTCGATGAGAGCGGATTCGAACTGGTATACATACGGCTCCAAAACCGAACATGGCGTAGGAGCCGGCATATATGGAGGAAAGCCCTCTCGATAAGCTTCAGCAAGGACACAACGGTCTTTCAAGCTGAGGTAGCAGCAATCCACCATTGCGTTAGAAAAGTGGAAAGATGGACCGGTCGGAGGTCGGAAAACACGTCGCCATCTTCTCGGACAGCCAAGCAGCACTTAGAGCGATTAGTTCAGCAAGTGTTGACTCCAAACTGGTTTGCGACTGCGTTAATGCCCTAAACGAGGTGGGTTCCCAAAGGAAACTAATTTTGACCTGGGTTCCCAGCCACGGGGGCGTGAAGGGTAATGAGGCGACAGACGACCTGGCCAGACAAGGTTCGTCGAGGCAATTCGTCGGGCCCGCCCCATCCTTCGACACCACCAAATTACAAATCAGAAAATCCATCAACGAATGGATTCACAGTAGGTCCGGGGATTGCTGACGAAAATCACCTGGGCAAAGACAGGCAAAGGAGTTCCTAAAACAACAGAAGCCTGAATTCACTAGGGACCTACTAGATAAAGACAGGAAAACCGTCAAAATGTTAGTAGGCGTGTTGACAGGTCACTGTAGACTAAATAGGTATAGGCCTAGCGGAAGATGCCTTGTGCAGATTCTGGAAGGAGGAGGAAGAAGTGCTGTGTCACTGCGAAGGCCTGGCAAGAACAAGGTTTCTTATTTTGGGCACAGAGTATTCCACAGCACTAAGCTACACACAGGAGCCGCTCTCAAGGACGTTAAGCCTCATAAAGAGGGCAAAGTTAGAGGGCGCCTTCTAGGATTACTGGGGTTCACAATAGACCGGGAAGGTCGCGGTAAAAGAGGCCAAAGAGGCCACCCTTAATCTAATCTAATCTAATCAAATCGGTATTCGCTTGAGAATGATGACCTATGAGTCATCGAAACACTTTTCCGAATTAATCCCACAGCCCTTGCAATCATACAAAAAATTTTATTTAAAAGTTAAAACGAGAATCTGTAAATTTGTTAGGTAAGGTATATCGAGAAATATCTCCTTCTGGAATCGATTATCGATTGTGTTTCTTTTGGCAACATGAACGAGTACGACTACCTGCCAATGGATCTGAAAACGACAGGTACCATTTACCACAGTAGCAATCAAACTTGATATCTTCGCAGAATCCAACATCGTAAATATTTCGATAATAATCGGGCACTTACAATGTAGGTTACAACGTGACACGTCTCGCGAGACCAACACGAATATTGTGAGAACCGATCCGCAACGAGAGAACAGCAGGAAGTCTACCTCGAGCTAATGAACATGTGGTCGCGGCAAGTGCGGTTTTCGGTCTCGATAACGTCGTCCCGTCTTCGTCGCGCACACCCCAACCGTCCAGGGATACGCTTGCCTCATTCCCTCGCTCGGCTACTACCGGCGAATGTTACGCGGCCGCCTAAATTGCTCCAGATATAATCTCGTCTGGCGTGGACACGGTCGGACCCGAAGTATGTTACGAATTTTCTCATTAGCTGGGCCGTCGGATTTTCGGTGTCTGTGGGGGGAAATGAGGAAATCGTTCTTCTCGTGAACGGTTTCGTTTATATAATTTACGTTGTAGAGGCGTTGTAATTACGGGGAGAAAGAGCGTTTTTTGATCAATATGTAGCAGTAAGAGTAGGTTCTGATTTCTCGTAATCGATTTGTTCGATCACGTTCGTGGAAATTAAATGGCACTTTATCGAGGTTTAATTTTGTAATTCAAGCTTAGCGACTGATTATTATATTACATAATTATTTCTGTAAAACTTACAGCCACGGCGATTAAAACAACCCTAAGAGACGTTGCGTGCCTTAGAGCTGTACGCTACGATGAAATTATATGACTAGTCCGACTATTTATGCTTCGAGTTTACTTAATTAGGAATAAATAAGGGTTCGTTTTGTCGTAACGACATAAATTCTATTTCTAAAAAAAGGGTACCTACCGAATTTTATGGTAACCTTTACGAAAGAGGATAATAGCCCCCCATTACGTTCGATTTACTACCTCAATAAAATATGTAAATTATAATTTGTAGAGCCTATAATTATGAATGCAATAAAATTGTTAAAAAATGTTAGTGCAGAATCATTATTCGTTGGTGTATTATTGTATTAATGACAGAAACATAAAAATATGTCGGAGAGCCGAAGTTTTATAATACATGTTGGTTAGAACTGTCAAATGTATCTGTCAAAATTTTGACAGTCGTGAACTGTCAAAATCGCAACTAACTTTATTTTACTTTTTCGTATGCGGAATCTACAGTTTGTTAGCCCAGTATTGGGCTACGTCCAATTCTCCCTGTTCAACTAGCCATAGTTTGTCGAGGGTACATCTGTGGGGGCAGGCAAGGCACTGAAGAAGGTCTTCTATGTCGTAATTTCTGTTGAGCAGACCCCATTTGATTAGGTTGGATTTTACTGGAGCCATTTTTACTTTCACTATAAACTACAAAGTAGTTATCCCCACCAAGGAGACTGCAATAACAGACATCCGCAAACGGAAGCAAGAGCTTTAACGTTGGTTTGTAGATGCCTCCCAAATGCCAAATAGCACGGGTATTGGAATCTGGTAGGACGGGGAGCCGCATGGTGAATCCATCAGCCCGGGGGCCTCTTCTTCCGTCTTCCAGGCTGAAATTATAGCCATTCAGAGCTACGCGGAAGGAATCTTAACCTCCTCGCATGGGAAGGAAGTGGTGGAAATTCTATCGGACAGCCAGGGTGCCCTCAAGGCCCTACAAACTGTCAAGTTTCTGCACAAGAACTTCACAGCGTTACACTGAGATGGGTGCCGGGCCACTGCGAAATCAGGGGGAACGAAATTGCTGACGAGTTAGCCAGAACAGCCAATGAACGACTACACATACGTCCGGAACCGACGTGTGGGAGTTCCTATGGTTGCGTCAAGGCTTTCGTCAGAACTCAGCTCGCTGCCAGACACCGGTCTGACTGGAGGGGACTTATTGCAATGAGACACTGCAAAATCCTGGCTGTTCACCCGTAGCAGGACAGGCTCCGTAAAGCCGTTTTTATGAGCAGGCCCAAGCTAAGGATGCTAACAGATATCCTGACTGGGCACTGCACACTGAACAAACACCTGTTTCGCATGGGCCTAGCAAACTCTCCCCAGTGAAGAAGCTGCGGGGACGTGGAGGAAACTCCCGTGCATCTCCTTTCCGACTGCCCTGCATGGGACATGGAAAGGCGGAGCTACTTTGGGGTCGCGAGATTGGACTAACCCAAACTAGAGAAACTTACTCTCGACCAGTTCGCACACTTTTTCTCACAGGTGCAACCGAGATGGAAGGCCTAAACGATATGGGGGCACAATAGGCCTCTCTAGCCGAGTGGCCGTACGGGGTCACCCGCAGAAGCATTCTCCAGCTTCTCCAGTCAGTAGGAGCACCGTTTGGATCGTCCTCTCTTAGTAGGTAGTGGAAGAGGGGTTCATCTAGGAATCGTCGTCTGGATTTGAGTCTGCGTGGGCCGTGTCTCATGCAACCTGTCACTATCCTGCGCGCTTCCTTCAAACTAACCTTTTTTATAGCTTGAGCAGAGTTTCTGACTATGGTCGGCTTGGCAATGCTATTGGTCATCTTCCTGATTAGGGAATTTTGTGTTTCTACTTTCTAGGCGTTTGTCATTATTTCTATCCTGCAGACCTCATTTGATTAGGTTGGATTTTAGTGGAGCCACCCCAGTTCTGCTGCGATTAAGCATTCTCCAGCTTCTCCAGTCAGTAGAAACACCGTTTGGTTCGTCCTCTCTTAGTAGGTAGTGTGAGGAGGATTCATCTAGGGATTGTCGTCTAGATTTGAGTCTGCTCGGACCGCACTCTTGGGTAAATATTGAGTGATGCACATTGAAGGATTGTTTCAACTTCTCCGTATGTTCATGGGCTTTTCTGGGTGAGCCGGCTGCTTGTGAAGCCTGCAGCATCGTGAAGGTTTTGTATTGGGGTGATTCTCTAACCTGCAGATTGAGCAGAGTGTTCTGGCCACGTTAGATTTGGCACCAGATTTGCTACTGGTCAGCTTCCTGATTAGGGAATTTAGTGCCTCTACTTTTTTGCGTGATTTTTCTCAATGATATTTGTAGGTCAATGCTCTGCAGAGTACGACGGCAAAATATGCAAATGCATTTCTGTGGGTTCTACTAGTGCTCCATCCAAGGTGGCATTAAACCTGTGGTTTGCCTTTCTCGAATTCAGGAGGAATGCACTTACTTGAGTTTTGGTAGGGTTGGGTTTCCTTTTTGTAATAGGTTGATATTATATTTAGGACGGTTTCTAGTTCCCCCCCGATGTCTTCAAACCTTTTGCCTTTAACTGTAATTGCCAGGTCGTCTGCATACGCAATGGTTTTAGTATTATATAGAGTTGGTTGGTAGTTTGTGGATATGTTAAAGAAAATTGGTGGCAGCACTCTCCCTTGCATCAGTCCATTCCAGTCCATTCTTCTAGTTCCACCATGCATCGGCTTCTTCTGTCCTCGAACCTTACGCTCTGTTTTGGAGTAGGGATTCAATTATCTTGACCAGGCGGTAATCTTTGGTAGCTTTTTATAGTCTGGATCTTTTCCAGATTTGAGGAGAGCTACCACTTTTGATTTCTTCCACATTTTTTGGATTTGAAAGGATTCGCGGCATATAAATTGCAACAAAAAGTTATTTATTCAATTTCAAAAATTAACTGGTAGCTATCCAATTGTGAAACTCAGTTATTCTCTCCAAGCTTAGCAATTTAACTATCAAAATATTTTTGTTAAATTGTGAAACATACCAGTTTTGACAGATCAATCGTAGCTATCTAATCTGGAAATTGGGTATTTTCCGTTTAAAATATCAAAACGATCAGTTTTAATTAGCTATTATAGTTTTTTTGTCGTGGCAGTTGCAGTTTTTGTGAAACCTGCCAAACTGTCAGAACAAAAATATCAAAGAATATCCGACGATTGTAAATTTTAGAACCAATAATTAGAGTTTACGGCTTCGGTAGGTGTAACTGTCAACATATGCACCACAGATGTCAAAATTGCCAACACAACTTAGTGTGAATCTTCGCCATTTTAATAATTTAACTTTCAAAACGTCAAAATTATCAGTTTTCATCTTGTAGTTGTCACAATTTTTCAGGAAGCTGTCAGAGAGCTGTTTCAGTTCTGATAGATGTAAGTGCCAAAATATGTTCCACATCTGTCAAGTTGTAAAAATAATTAGCCATCAAAAGGTATCAAATTTAAGAACTAGGTTTCGAGAATTACAGTATCTTCACGGCTGTCAAGATTGGGGTTATTTATGTAATTTTGAATTTATCATAATTAAGAAATGTCTGACGGCCATCTTGTAGTGAAAGTGATAATTAAATGACAGAAATATGCCTGTCGAATTGTCAAACTTATTTTCACCGTTTTAACATTTCAAACTCTGGGGGAATTTGTTTGGAAGCTGTGAAACTACTTGTTATTGTGATTGGTTAAAATATATGTATTTGATTATTGTCAAAATAATCATACAGTAACTTATACCATATAGATTTGACAACTGCAACTGTCAAAATAAAAATGTTTTCATCTAATTAAAATTCTAGCACAAATTTATATACACCTTGTATACTATTGCGAATTAAAATCGATTTATTCTGCAACATGACATGGTTGGCGAGAGGCAAGCAGCGGTGTATGCTTGAATAGTGTAGGTCTTCGGTGGAGGAAACCTGACAGACGTTCAAACCAACGAAATGAATGGTCAAAGCAACGCCATCGCTCGCACAGTCGTTATTAATCACTGAAGATTAATTTCATCGTAATATCTTACAGCGGCAACAATTGGATTATTAATAGTGCAACCGGGATATACGGCGGTAATGGCGGACCTTTCAGAGCGATTTCAACCAATTACTGCGGGGTACGAGCAAGAAAAATACTTTTTTTTTTAGAACGAGATAGATGCCGTCACTTTTTAACCTACAAAAACGTCTCGGTGTGACATTAATTTTGTCAGGCTTAGCACGTATGGGATGAGCTGGGCGTCGTATATTTTCTTAAATGTAACTCAACGGTCGTTATTGTCGATTCTAATTTAAAATTCGCTTTGTATGCGGACGCATTATGTACGACTGCGAATAATGACGGTATTATTTGGTCCGTGCGTGAGGTCTTTGAGGAGGAATATAGCGGAATAGACAGGTAATTATTTATACGCCGGAAAGAAAATAATGCTGGGTTTGTTTTCCTATTTCAGATAATGTAAAAGGGAAAATACGACGTCATTAATTTGCGGTTCAAGCTCGAGAGGAAAAACGATGTAAATACTTATTACGTAATACACATGAATGCTTCAATGAGGAATTGCAATTACGCAGTTGTGTTATGTGTAATTATTGTGGTTAGTCGCAGGATTGATTCGATGGTTTCTTTTGGAAGTCTGCACATAAGATCGTGGAAATAAATGTTCATACATTGCTGCTTCATGTAAAGTTGTTGGAGATTTTTTGTGAAGCAATTATGTAATTGGCATGAGGAGGAGATAGTCAATATTCGTGAATGCGTCAAGTCACTCAGTGTGTGTTGGTAATTCGATATGGCTGTCTTTCAGGTGTAGAAAAGGTGTGTTGGAGTGGCCATCGTTTGGTACTATGAAAAATTCGTTTATATAATTCAGTACAGGAAATCTTGGACTGAATCGCAGATAAAAACGCCCAAGACGGCCAATTTCATTGCATATTCTCAAAAGTATTGACGTAGTTCATGACATATTAGCAGACCATCAAATAGGAGTCCATCAGTCGACTTGAACTATGCCTTGTGACCTCTATTGTTAATAGAACTTCAGACAGTTGGATTGGCTTAAATCAGTTTATTGGATCTTCACTACTGAATCTGGTTTGTTTTGATCAAAATTAGTTTTGATTTCTGAAGTCAATGCATCACATTTTGCAGACAGGAAATACCGACTTCCATTCGAGCTCCATTCAGAAAATTCTTGGATATTTTTTGGAGAAAAGAATAAAATTGTCCAAATTCCACCAAGAAACATTATGGCATTGATTTTAATCAAGACCAGGTTATTGTCCTCAAACTTAAGAATGCTATTTCATTCTTTAAATAATTAGGAACAGCTTTCCACGATTTTTCACCTCACGAGCCTTAATTGCGTGGTTATATTGAACAACAAATTAGTAGTAGTAGTAGAGTAACCCAAAAAAAAGTTGACCACGATAAATATTTAGATATAAAAACATCTGCAAAATTGTTTGGGAATTACATAAATACTCCGAGCCAATGGGAACATGCCTTAGTGTCTTCAAAGCATAGATAAATGCAACTGGAAGATATACCCACAGGAACATCGACAGGCATTATCGTAAGCTATTTTCTCGAATAATCAAGCAGCCATAATGGCTTTGAGTGCTAACACCATCAGGTCAAAATTAGTCTGGGAATATTTTGGAAGACCAAATAACTGAGACAAGAGGAAACTAGTGATACTAAGACAAAGAGGGACACATCATTTGCGTGCCCGAAACTATTTTGTGGAACATTGGTGGGAATCTTCGTGGTATGCTACATTCTAAGGTATTCCTTAAAAACTTCAACAATCAAAGAGCGAAGACCAGGCCACAACGAAGCAGAAACAAACTGCTTGTCCTTACAGGTTTGCGTGCAGGGCATTATCACCTTAAGAAACACAAAGCCAACTCTGCCCAATCACAGAAGTCTGTGCCAACCACCTCGGTAAAGACATCATAGATGAAGAAGTAATACCTTCTCTGAAGCCATCAGAGTTATTGCAGTTCATCAAAGCTCTTACACTGGATGGGAACCTATAAGTGCAGGAAAACCCTAGTCATTTAAGGGAGCAGAATACACCAATTGGTAGCAATGCAATAACATTCTTGAATTAAATCTAAATCTCAACTTTACCTCGTTTGCAACTTAAACACGAATATTGCACTAATAGATGCATCCTTTAGGTCATCTACCAAACAGAATTTCCAGCGGATTTGGTCGTATTCTAAACACCAGTTTTTTTAAATAATGTAAGACCCAAAATAATATAAGTCTTCTGAAAATAAAAGTAGAGCCTGCTGGGATTAGAATCAATTCTGGAGCCTCGGAGCACATCCGATCTGGCAGGAAGGAGTCGCTATCAATCTCAATTCGTCATCCAGAAGAGACAGCTTTCTAACAAGGAAGAAATCAATCTGATTCAAGAAGGATGCCAAACGGTACCAAAAACGCTTCTTATTCCCAAGAAGACTCGTCCGGTCTCTATCCTCAAACCTGTGGAGTGTAACGTATGGTGTTGTAGGTTTCAACAAACTAAAATTTATTGAGTCTCCTATTTGAGATTGAAATTTTTCGTTAGGAAATACTTCCAAATTTTATCTGAAATATTGCCATACTAATTTTAAAGCGATTGGCCTGATATCTTTGGGGCAAAAAATTGTGTCTTTCTCGAGCTAATCGATGAGGGCAACCATGGCCGACTTCCATACACGAGGAAGGTGACTTATGATCATATGACGGATCGGACAGATCAACACCTTGCATTTATTCAGACCTTCATTTTATCGCACTTTGCACATCTTCAGGAATCCTCAAAAAAATTGTGGTTGACCCCATCACCACTGAGGTCTTCTTCAATTAGATTTGTTAGCTGTGCAGCATGCCATTCACCTCTTTCTGCAGCAATATACACCACACCGTAGAGGAGGATTTATTGGTTTTCGTTTTAAGATTTTGAAGATTTTCCCATAAACATTTTCATCCTTACAGAAAATGATTAGACGCAGAAAGGGGATTGCTCCACATGCTGCTAGCATCACTGTGGATGTTCTTGTGGAGAGTCTTGAGGATGGCATAAAGATAGTTTAGCCAAAGTGATTAAGGTTGGTTTTGCTTTGCAAATATCTGTGGAGTGATGATTGGGACATACATTCCGTTTCTAAAGTAAACCAAATTGGAAAAATTTGACGTAACAATTTTGACAAACTTTGCTACCAGGTGTTTGGTCCCAACTCCTACCCCCAAGTTACAAAAAAATGCAACATTTTAAAACAAAATCTTGTGTATACTTAGTGAGACACATCAGGAGACATTAATTTTGTCCGCTATAGCACCTTGCAGCGTACACACCCACACATACACGTAGATATATGCGTAATGTATTATATTTGCCTAGCAGTCGAGGTTTTGTTACGCTAGGACTACGCTAACTAACGTAGATTATTGTGGCGGCTTGCTTATTATGATATATGTTCGAGTAATGAAATGTAAAGTATGCAGTTCGCCGTTCGTGTTCGTTAATATTCATGAAGGTACCGACCTTTTCGAGGGTAATTGCTTCGATTAAGATGTTGATTTTTTAATTATAATGTAATAAGTGCACCTCGAACAGCGCCGTGAACTCACGCCTTGTTGACGTCTTAAATTATTACCATCTATGTAGTTCCTTTTAATTTTATAATTAGATAATTAGGCAATTAGAGAAATGCGGATAAGATGGTTCGATCCGTACGATTACCTAAGCGCTTACTGTATAACGCATAACTTTCGTTTTCCTTTCTTATTGAGGTAAAATAAACGCGGAAACTTTCATATTAACTGGCCACAAACATCCGTCAAACATAGATAGATAGTTTGCTATTTTGATATACAATTTTGTGACATTGCCCGCAATCAGCTGATTGGAATCTATCTATCTTATAGGCTTGTATGAATGCATCTTTGTCTAACTCGAGTCCATACAACTACAACACGTTTACTTAATTTCATAACCTCAAAATTATTATTTTAACCAAAAGCTACGCAGCTCTAACCAGCTATAACTGTCTTTTTTTTTTCGAAAATTAAATCAGAAAATATAAAATGACAATCCAAAGACCTCTATGTCATTTCGTTGATTAAATTTAATCCTCTTTTCGGGGACGAATAAGCGCACATGGGAATCGGTAACAGCTGTTTTCGTCTTCAAAGCGCGTCAAATTTAAGGTATTACTTTACGTGAATCTGACGATGAACGTCGTGCACGCAGAACAGGGTTCTCCTTATCTGTTAGCCGTAACGGATAATCCGGTCCTGCAGATAATGCTCCTCTTTCAATGTTGGATGTTGGGTTCGCTCGCTCGCCGACGTTGCTTAGACGTCTAAAGAACCTTGAACTGGGTCTTTATTATCCTGTCAAATTACTATCGTAGCCCTTCTCTTTCACACAAGAACGCATACACGTAGTATGTACGTTTGATGCTATATACATACGTATGTATGTACACCTTGATGCAAAGGTATCCGGACACGTATCGACAGAGAAACACCTGCCGCACAATATTTTGTTTCGTTACGGTATACTGACACTCCGCTTAGTCGGAACAAAATATTGTGCGGCAGGTGTTTCTCTGTCGATACGTGTGCGGAGAACTTTGCATCTAGCTGTACATATGTACACCCATGAGAAGAAGTGGTTGAACAGTTTCCAACGTGTTGAAAGTGTCCAACCTTTACTTCCTTTGAGTGTACGTACGCAGGTACATTCGCGTTATACGCTAAACACGCATCTGGCTAACTAGAAAGTAAAATGGTACCGTGTGCTTGATATAATTTGGCGAAACGAATAAAATAGGCTTTTGGTTAAAATATACAATAGATTATGAGTTCTATCGTTAGATAGACAGAAGTTCTCTAACTCCTTATAATAGGCAAAGCTTTACCGGAGAACCTTGAACCATACTGGATTATGCCTTCATCATAAGCAAAAGTTCACCAAACGGCCTAACGCAAAACGTCCTTTTCCGTAGATATGAATGCTAAGCATAGGTTAATACTCAAATTGCTTATTTTGAAGACTATTCCATGTGTGAAATCTAGAGAAGCACAACCTGTAGAGCGTCCAATCTCCAATGTGTCACGTAATAGTTGGAAATCTGCAGATAAGTCTTATTGAAATAAGGCAAAAAGTTGCCTTCAATAATGATATTCTGTAATTTTGTGGGTATTGTAAACGCAACTCTCATCTTGGAAAATTTATTCGAGAAGAGACTTATTGTAAGAAATTTAGTCTTGTCATGCTTATGAGTTTAGCATGCTTCTAGACATTCCAGTGTTGTTCGGTACAGTTCTTCCCCAGCTACTACCAGACAAGCATTTAATGGTAAAAAAGGATAAGTATGTAGATGTCTGGTCTCAGTATAAAAACTACTAGCCAACTCTTAGGTAGATATTGAGGATTTCGTTGTACTTAAATTCTTGTAGCAAGCGCCAGTTTTCAGACACCAAACGTCTTCTGGCTTCTTCTTCTTGGCTTCTGATTCTCACTATGAGTTTAAGGGCTAGGACTAACCAGTTACCAGATAGCACGGACGGTTGGGTGTGAGCAGAATCGATAAAAAAGCTCTCCTCGGTTGGTGTGATTACTACTTTATGGCGCTTCCAGTCATGATTGTGCCATACCCATACGACATCAACAGTTTTTCTTTTTGGATTTTAAGTGTTTGCCCAGGAACATCTTCAGTTGTTGGCATACTCATGATAGGACAACTAATTTGCAGCAGATGTTTACAGCATGTGCAGATCATATGGTCACCATTACATTTCATGCGTATCGATTTGTGTTTACAGAGTTGGCATGTCAGTAACGATTATCATCTAATATTTTTTTTAATCTGTGGTAGGTTCCAATCTGTTTTTTCGTATCTCTGAAAGTGTGTTTAACTGTGTGATGATTAGCTTCATTTGGTTCCCTGCATGCATGACGATTAGAGGAGTCTTCTAACTGTAGGATGTATGGTTTTAATTTATTTTGACCAGACTTTAGTCGGCATCGCCCCTTCCTATTATGTAATTTTGGCAAAACCACGGCCTACTTATATCTCTGCTCGAGCATAACCACGTTTCTGGTCTTCCAGGCTAGAGAGACTATTTTAGGCCACTTGGTATTTTCTCTTTTGATATGAGCAAGAATTTCTGTGGTTTGCGAATAATACTCCCACTTCAACCATATTTAGTTCTGGTGGCCTAGTCTTGTTGGTTCTTTTAACTAAGTCGTCTTCATTTTTCATCCCTTTTTGCTCTATACACTCGATTAAGTTGTGGTTGTAGAATGTCAAGTTTAATTTTCAGTCCAGATGGAGATTGAAGAGTTTTATTTATGTATTCTTACTTGTACAGTTTCTGAGAGCTTTTCTAGTAATTACAATTATCATTCTGTTGCAGCCACCAGAATCGAAATCAATTATTAATCAAGTAACCAACCATATGTCCACATCAATTTAAAATACCATTAAAGTCTCGTAATACCAACATGGAATGCAATTTACTGACTGAGGTAGTGCTTGCAGTAGTTAAGACGATAAATATTCTATAATTAACCTTCTATGGAACAAACGAGAAATAAGAGAAAGATAATATCCTTACTAAGCATGCTAATAATTTTAATTTAAATGTTAAGGTTGACCGTACAAGCGGAAATACTACAATGGTCATAATGAATAATTTAAAATCTTCTAACTATGTAGATACACAAAATACTCTTTATCTTAATTCTTAGAGATGTCAAAAAAAAATTCCCACAACTAATCGTACACTTTCTGCATACAAAACCGGTCTCCTTCGGAGGAAATGTATTACTTATCAATCAAACGCACATATTTTATTATAACGTGCTTGTCGTTCGCTGTTACGATTCGAACGGATGTGACACGTAATTAAAATGAATATTCATCCGAAGTGATTGATTCAGAAGTGGGCCAATCGCTGTCTGCTAGCTAATTGCAACGAGCGAGTGACGCGGCACACAAGCACATATGGAATTCGGATTTCAGTAACAAGAACCACATTTCGAAAACCGCATTACCGTTTCCTGTCACTTTCATGTTTGTATGCAACACATAACGCCGGGCTATGACTGTATGGCCAACGTGCTAAGAGATATTTACACGTAATGCGTAAAGGATATTAATGTTAATTGTCTAGATTCATTGATGCATATTTCTCGATGTGAAAAATTATAAACACGTTATTTCCTCTTCATTCTAGCGTCGACAGTAAGACAATAATAATAATAATAATAATAATAATAATAATAATAACAGAGAGAATACAACAACGAAAAGGAGAAACTAAAAAGGGGGAAAAACAAATAAATTGCCGTGGAGCGCACAGAACGTTATAGATCGTGGCGTGACAGAAGAAAGGAATAATTCAACTCGCATTTTCCGTCTAACAACTGTGACCGTTCGAATAAAGGACGCGGTTGCTTCTCGATCTTTTCATTCGTACACATACACATCAAACAGACGACGACTGATCGTTCGTTATAGGTTGGCGAAGTTTGCGGCGGTTCAAAATGTGTTTCTATTCTATTGTTTTGTGTTCAGTGCCGGTACATATCTACCATAATTGGAAATGTTCATAGAAAGCCAAACAATTATTACTCAAAAAAATAATTCCTGTTCTTAAAATTATTACTTTGATTTGAAGAATCATTTCTTGCGTTAGCCCAATAAGAAGATCATAACCTTCAACCTAACTAAGCTACCAAACAATGAATGAAGCATTTGGTATCTTGGGCATGTAGAAGGAACTCCTGCGCATATTCTTATTGACTAGATGAAGGCAGAGTAGGAAAACTAACTTTGGAACAACTCACACAGTTCCTTCTTCGAGTGCAACCAAGTCAAGAGGCTTGAAACGACTTGGAAGCAAAATAGGTCTTTCGGCCGAGCGTTTCTTCGAGGTTTAAAGATTTATGGGATGGAAAAAAACTGTAACCTGTCATATCAGGTGTCGAGGATCCGAGCACTGGTTGATATATCGCAGTCAGTAAGCTTATAGCGAAAGTTTGCTTCAAAAACTAAGGCTAATATCCAAACTGGAAAAATTGGACTTTCTTCGCTGCATCTGGTGTTAGGCTAGACGCTTATAGGATAAAATGTAGTGAATGGAAATGGAATTGACTGGTAGAACTGGGGATCACTGGGCCATCTTCAACTATTTTGAAAACAAGGCACGGTTGTGAGGAAAGATAAGATTTTGTCCGTCTTTAGTTCCTGTCGCTTGTTTGTGAATGATTTGAAACCCCGATTGGCTCGAGTATTGGTACCTGCAGAGACGGAAAATCGACTGACAAATCTATTAGCTCGGGGAGGTCTTCCTCATTTTCCATGCCGAAATAATAGCCATTACGACTACGAGTGCGGTGAGATGTTGGGAGCAAATGAGTGAGTAGTTTGAAACAAGAAGAGGGTTAAGGCAGGGTTGTCCCTTAAGTCCAATCTTGTTTAACATGTATGGGGCGAGAACAAAAGAGATGTTGCAGCTAGACCACGATGGAGGGGTGGTGGTAGGTGGGGAGAAAGTGTGGTGTCTGGCGTACGCTGATGATGTGGTGTGTGTGGCGAAGACGGTGGGTGAGATGAAAGGTATGATTGCCAGGTTGGAAAGGTTCTTTGAGAGAAGAGATTTTCGTGTGAATGTGGCGAGTTGATGGTGTTTAAGAAAGGAGGAAGGAGAACGAGGGAGGAACAGTTTGATACCTAGGATACATGATGTGGGAGACGAATGAGACGACTGAACATGTGAAGTATGTTTGTAAAAAAGCAAAGATGGCTATGGCGCAGATTTGGGATACATGGGGAGCGAGAAGGAGAGATTCGTTTAAAGCAGGAATGGTGGTACTAGAGGCATGTGTTGAAAGTATATTGCTGTATGGAAGTGAGGTATGGCGGGTTAGTGAGGAGAAGGAAATAGAAAGAGTGGAATGAATGTATATCAAGACGTATAGTAAATGAGGTGTTGAGGCTAATAGAGGCGAAAGGGAAGAATAGAGTAATGAAGACAAGATGGGGAGAAAGAAAGAGGATGGGAGAAAGAAGGAAGAGGATGTTTGAGGAGAGTGGGTGGTCAACGGAGTGTATGATGGAATGTAGAAGTAGAGGAATGTACATTGAAGAATTAATGGTGGGTAGAATGCGTGATATAGGTATGCAAGAGAGACAATGTGCGATTGTAAAAACGAGATATAACAGAAAGTATGAATGGATCCAGATTATAGGTGGACTACCAGAGTATCTGAGAAGAGGGATGAATGGAGAAGAGCAAAGAATGATAGCACGTTTCCGATGTGGGAGGGAGGAAGGAAATGGTAAATACTGGAGAATACTGGAGGTTTGAATGAGAAAGGCGATGGTAGGAGAGAGTAGCCATTGTATCTGGAAGAAACGTTGAGATGGCTACTTAGCCGCTTTTGGGATAAACGGAAATAAATTTTCTGACAGGTTAGCCAGAATAGTCAATGAACGACTATTTACTAACTAAAATTTGCTTAAATGACTTGTTTACTCTAGTACAATAGGGTTGAGAGGCTGAAAATATCATGAGGCCATAAGAGGTCTTTTGGATGAACGGTTGTTCGGGTATTCCCGCCAACAAAGAAAGAAAAAGGTTAGTCAAGATTATGCACGCCAAGATTCTATGTGATGGATATTCACCATTCATTTCATTTAGATTGGACGAACTAGAGCCTAAACCAAAATTGGCGCTTTGGCTGGTTGCAAAGAATTGGAAAAATTGGGCTTTCTTCGCTCATCTGGTGTTAGGCTAGAATCTTATAGTATAAAAGCTTATAGAATAAAATGTAGTTGATGCAAATATTTTACTGATAAAACTGGGTACCACTGGGCCATCTTCAACTATGTTGAAAACAAGGCACGGTTGTGAGGAAAGATAAGATTTTGTCCGTCTTTACTTTCTGTCGCTTGTTTGTGTATGTTTTCAAAACGCCGATTGGCGCGAGCAATGGCATCTGCAGAGACGGAAAATCGACTGAGGAATCTATTAGCTCAGGGAGGTCCTCTGCATCTTCCGTGCCAAAATAATAGCCATTGTATCTGGAAGAAACGTTGAGATGGCTACTTAGCCACTTTTGGGATAAACTGAACTAAATTTTCTGACAGGTTAGCCAGAACAGTGAGTGAACGACTATTTACGGTTATTTAAGAACCGAAGCGTGGAAAATTTTTTCCGTATTCACCAATGCCAGGCAAGACTTCGTTAGGCAGTCTTTATCAGGAGTCCCAAACTAAAATTTGCTGAAATGACTTGTTTCTTCTAGTGCAACAGGGCTGAGAGACTGAAAACATCATGAGGCCACAACAGGTCTTTTGGATGAACGCTTGTTCGGGGTATTCTCGCCAACAAAGAAAGAAAAAGTTTAGCCAAGACTATGCACACCAAGATTATCAAACATGAGTTGGTGGGGGATGAGTGGTGGTTTAAACAGATGAATCTGTTCAGGAAAATGTCACCACAATCAAAAGAAACAAATTTGTTACATTTTAGTGAAAAGCAATTTAGAGGGTTTTCGTCTATTCTTAAGGTCTTTCAAGGAGGCAAAAACAAATTTATAATTCGCCTGTAAGGACAACAATTCATCAGAAAAATTTATCCAAACATATTTCAATCTGCTAACGTTTTCCGGATATAAGTTTTAGAAGAATTTGCATTTGCATGGAATTAATGACAAAATTTCTCAATCATTTATAATAAAACACATTTCGCTTAAAGTTTACCCCAATCGCGAAGTAACCTTGCTCGTCTTTTCTATTCAAGAACAATAAGGAATGTAATTAAGGTTTTATTGTGTTCCGACAAGGCGAAGTTGAGTAATGCGATTCTTTATGATGGATATTCACCATTCGTTTCATTTATATTGGACAATGGATATTTATCCGATCGTTAAGATTAATAGTCCACAACTGACGGCAAAGGAATACTCTATTCGCGTTACATTGCACTCTGGAGATACGTCAGCGATATGACCGAGCAAATAAAATCCTTTTACTGCAGTTCGAGTGCATACATGGACGTATTTGGATTAAAATTGATGAAGATGCTATCTGTAGCATTATTTTATTTCGTGATTGAGTATTGGCGATGTTTTTTGCGGTGCATGTAGAAAGCCAGAAGTAAGAGAACTTGTTTACGATTATGATGATAATAAATGGTTTAGTTTGTGCAATATTAGGAGCAAGGATATAAATAATTCTTCTTAAGTTTTAATGGATACAAGAAATAAATGTTACGCAATTCTTGATTCAATATGATTCATTATACATCATTTTAGCGGATAGCTCCTGATGATACCTATTGTGAAAGTACATGACTCGAATTTGTTACTTTGTCTGGCGCGATTTTAACTTCCTTTCACGATCCATTATTGGATTATCCGGAATTTTCTGTACGTTGGCGTCGCACGCTATAATTTTACGAATCTCGGGGCTATTACGAATTTTCTGCGCCGAAGAGTGTGATATTAATGCTTGAACGGGAAGACTTCTTTCTCACGCCGTATAAATGTATAATAGCGGATAATCCGACGAGGAAATGAGTTGTTGCAGTTTCGAAACCGTTATACAATTCAGCCCGTTTGGATATCGCAAATACTAATTTTCTATTATTTCGTTTATTACGTTTATGTCGTTTATAGATGTTGCTATAATAGAAAAAATTAATAGCATTCGCAGCGGAACCTACATATACTACCAGCTGAGAGGTTTAATCATCGCTGATTGAGGAGCGATGACCTTGTGAACCCGCGTATATGTAGTATATTTTGAATTACTATCAAGAACTACTGAAATTTGGCATTTTCTTGTAAAGGAATAGAATTTGTTACCACAACTCATGTACAAACTGGTTTCCACAATAGAGCTCACTGTGAATTGTATAAAACCATTTGGTTTCCCAATGTATTAAAAAGCATTGGGCTAAGAGAGAACCCTGCGGCACTCCATAAGTAATACTAGTCAGCTCCACGTATTACACAGGTTCTTAATTTGCAAAGTAGCAAAAGTTCTAATCAAAATATTCCAGCTCTGTAGACATCTACATAGTTTAAACTTCTAGGAATTATGGTGCTGATAGATTTTTTCCTGAACAGAATGGAATCGATTTTTTTAAAACAGTAGGTTTTATTGTGGTGATTGCTACTTAAGTTGCATCACTTGTTAGAGTACAGCTCTATCTTTTGTTCTGTAATTTGTGTGTGTAAATGTGCCAAATGGTCTTGTTACAACACTGTACAGAGAATGGTACATCGATCTCCTAACTGGGTATAAGTTTTTGAGATTTGATAGACAGTTTGGGCGGGGGGGTGGTGTCGGTGTCTTCATTAGAGAACAAATTTTAGCGTCGGTAATACGCACTTCGTGGAACATCGAGCAATTATGGTTGAAAATTACCTTATATAAGTTTAGCTTTATCTTGGGTGTGGCCTACAGACCACCACATTTCAATTACAAGGAATTTTTAAATGAAATAGAGGATTCCTTTGCTCTGTGTATCCCTATGTGTGATACTATAATCTGTTGCGGAGATTTTAATATTGATCTGTTGAATTCTATTGATGGTGCAACTTGTTATTTCAATAATTTTATTGAATCCTTAAGCCTAACTCAATTTATCCACCAACCCACACGTTTAACTAACCAAACAGCAACCCTTTTGGACATAATACTGTCATCTAATGCGGATGCTATTGCGGATGCAACGGTGTTATTAGTAGCTGTATCAGATCACGATTTGATTTATTGTAGAATTGTGTGTGAAGTGCCTATTGCCACCGCTAGGTTTGGGTCGTACCGTGATTTGAATAAAATACGTTTTCCTCAGTTTAATACTGATTTGCTTTGCCTTCCCTTACATTTTATATTTAGACTTAATGATGTTAATGATAAATTAACTCATTTTAATAACTGTTTACTAGGCTTATTTGATATGCATGCGCCACTCGTCACAAAAAGATTCACAAAGCCAAAGGTGCCATGGATGAATGAACACTTGAAATTTCTAATTATACTTAGAGATAAGGCCAAATCTAAGTACCGCAGGACCCGCTTATCTAGCCATTGGGGAGAATATAAGGCTCTACGAAATTATGTCACTGTTACTGTTAAATCCGCAAAGAAATCATTTTTTGACCGGGTGGCTTCTAGTGGCTCATCTAGACACTTGTGGAAGCAATTGCGCTGCCTTAATGTAGGCTCGCGTGCTTTAAATTTTATTCCTACGTCTCTTTTTGACCCAGATGCAATAAATAACTTCTTTACTGATGCAGCGCGTAGTTCAACTAATAATGATATTGAGTTTCCAGCCTTTGAGAATGAAAAATTTCGGTTTTCCTACGTAGATGAACTGACCATCTCAAACATCTTATTAAGCATTAGGTCCTCTGCTGTTGGATGTGATGGTATCAGTATAGGGATGTTAAGGTTATGTTGCCCCTATATAATTCCGTACATCACACATATTATCAACTATTGTATTGAAAACTCCGTTTGCCCTGAAGTGTGGAAGCATGCGATTGTAACACCCATACCTAAGATTCCAGACCCTACCTCCTTTAATGAACTCCGCCCGATTAGTATTCTTCCGTCCTTGTCAAAGATCTTTGAGCATGTTATAAAAAATCAATTCGTAAGCTTTGTAAATCAATACAACATCCTCCCACCTACGCAATCTGGTTTTAGGCCTGGTTTTAGTTGTGAAACTGCGCTGCTCCGCATTACTGACGACGTAATTGGAGCATCTGATAAGGGCCTGGTAACTGCCCTTGTACTTTTAGACTATACCAAAGCTTTTGATACGGTCGATCACAGTTTGTTGATTAGACTTTTGCCTAGTATTGGACTTGATGACTTTTCTACATTATTAATTGCTAGTTATCTAACCAACCGTATGGAGAGCGTGCGCATAGAGTGTAATATATCCGGCCCCTTGCCGGTTACTCAGGGTGTTCCTCAGGGATCTATATTGGGGCCTATTCTGTTTTCAATATACACATCTGCACTAACTAATGTGTTAAAACATTGTTTGGTTCATATTTATGCGGATGATACGCAATTGTATCTATCTTTTAAACCCCATAAATGGCGGTCTGCCGCGGCATTAATTAACGAAGACCTATCACTACTGCAAGAGAATTCCACTGCGTTTAATTTACAAATTAATCCGAATAAATCGAGTGTGTTTTTGGGAGGCCGGATCTTTGTGAAGAGCTGGCGCAGCTATTTCGGGTTAGTATTGGGGATCAGGAAATTCCGTTAGTTAAAAAAGTTAAGAACTTAAGTTTATTCCTTGACAATTCCTTTCGATTTCATGACCAAGTTACGAAGTATATTAAGGCAGCTTATTCAAATTTAAGGCAATTGTACGTACATAAAAATAGTTTAAGTATAAATATTAAGAGAAAATTATGTGAAGCGTATGTATTGTCACAGTTCTCTTATTGTTCAGCTGTCTACCATCCAGCTATTGATGTGGCTACTAGCGTTAGAATTCAAAAAATTCAGAACTCATGCGTGCGCTATATATTTGGCTTGAGGAAATATGATCATGTTTCACAAAAAGTTCGAGAATTGGGGTGGCTCAATATGTATAATAGACGGGAATTACACACGATTTGTTTATTTCATAAAATAATTCTTTTTAAATGTCCACCGTACTCATATTTCAAAATAACCTATCGCTCCGATGTGCACAATATTACGACAAGATTTAGGGGTCTAATCTCTCCCCCGTCTTTCAAATCTCAACTGTTTACTCGTTCCTACTCATTTAATATCTATAATAAATATAATAAGGTCAGTAGTTCCCTTAAATCTCTGTCAACGTCACAATTTAAAAATAAATTAAGGTTGATCCTACTAGACTCTCAGGCTTGATGTGTAGTATGTGGTGTGCTGCTGAGCATGGCCTGCTTTGAAAGACACTCATTGTTTCTAAATATTAGAATGTAGTTGCGTTAATTTGTTTTCAAGTGATCCATTTTTTTCTTTTTTTTTAGTTAAAACATGGTTAAGTGTGTGAGCAGACTTCTGTCTGAACTTCGCCATGAGATTGTACTAAATGTTCAGTTATAGGTATTTTATTTTGCTAATTTTTCTTTTCTTTGTTTTATATTTTGTTCTATTGAGCATTAGTACAATAAAGACATTTATTATTATTATTATTATTATTATTATTGAATTGAACTGACGACTACCTAGAAAACCAAACACCAAAGCACCATCTTAAGGACTTACTTAAGAGAAAAATTTGGAAAATTATTTAAATGGAGCCAGAAATTAGGCCAATGGGTGGGATGTACTAGCTCCATAGTTCTTCCTCATTTCCAGTTCTTACATGCCACTAGTACAAGTCCAAACACAAAATCGCTTTTTCTGCCTCCTATGCATACCATATCGAGTATCTTTAAGACCTAACACCGGTGGACGCCCACGTGCTAAACTAGCTAGAGGACACCTGCAGCCACCAATACAGAGATGACTAGCGCAAACCAAGATGATCTACCAAATATCGCAGCACAATAGAAACAATTCAAATCAACATGACTCGGTCATCATCATCACCATAAGGCTAACCTTATTCTCCCATTTTCTGATTTTGGGCGCCAAATTATGTATGTGGGAGAACCAGACAGAAAGAACGCTTTAAGAAACCAAAGCTCGAGCAGCTAATCGCCACTAGAAAGATGTTCCTAAAGGAAGTAGAATTGGCAATAGCGGATTTCTCCAACAAGACGTTGATGATCAATTGACTGGAGTGTACATTCACGTTTGATTACTTCGCCTTCAACTTTGAGAAATATTTGAACTGAATTCTTGTGCGAGAAAAGTGTCAACCACCATCTATGGTACTTAGCTGCCAAAGCAATTCTAAACAATTGAAAGGGGGCTGGGAGAGTTCTTGGTTGAGATTAGACAAATTAGGTGTTAAATACAATACAAATGGTATCCTCACCAGAAATAAACCTTATAATGTCAATTTTAAGCAAAGAGGAGGAAGCTGGGGCAAAATTTTAGCGACAGGGTACAACAATGATGATGACCATAGTCGAAACGAGTATCTCGAATTAATGAAAAGTTGTGACGTTTGGAGTTATCGCAATTGACCTGTAGGAGTAAGCTTCAAAATTCTTGCATGAATTGTTTAACAAAATTCAATCTTTTTGAATTGCATTTTTTTTTAATTGTGATGGTCGAGTTGAATTCCAATTCTAAATGTTTCATTAATTAAATCCTCGCCATAAGGTTTTGTACATGCATAGAATTTCTTTTCTCTTGTACTATTTTGTTCTACTACATATAATTGTACAACATAAAGGCATTTATTATTATTATTATTGTTATTATTTTTATTATTATTATTATTATTATTATTATTATTATTATTATTATTATT
>ML217685.1:45857-57377 GCA_004785975.1 Popillia japonica
TTATTATTATTATTATTATTATTATTATTATTATTATTATTATTGTTTAAAGTTTGTTTGAATTTTCGGTTAGTTTTTAATTAGATTTCCGTTGATTCATATAGTGATTTGGTTAGTAGTTTAACAGTTTAATTTTTTAGTGAACTGAGTTTGTTTGTTTTTGCTTTTCTAAAAACAGAAGTATTTAGAAAATATAGTACATATAGTCTTTACGTTTCAATATACAGATAAGAAAGTTTTTGGTTTATATAGAAGAGTACATTACCTAATTTATGTTTTTTTTACGTTTAATTTGTTTTTTTTTTTGTAACATTAAACTGAACCCTCTGCACTGACAAGTACATGTACTTAGTGCTAGGAGGTGTTTTTGTTTTATTGTTGCGGTTGTAGTATTTTTATTACTGTTGTTGGGGCCAGCCTTTTGCGCCTATTTGCCTCTAGGTGGTGGGGGTAACTGGAGGAATTTAATTATTTAAATAAAAAAAATATATTATTATTATTATTATTATTATTATTATTATTATTATTATTATTATTATTATTAAATAATGAATGCAGTATACATACACACACATAAGAGACGCAGTATAGCACACGAGCGACCTCTATTACGGTGAAATATTGTGACCGTAAAACGTAATTACGATTAAATCTTTTGATTGATAATGAACGCTTCCAATTAAATTCATCTTGGCCATGAAAGAGCAGGCGGTACGGATATCGTACTTTACACAGGAGGTAGTATAAGATAGCAGCATTAAATTAAATGGTACTTTGTAGCGGTGCGCTCCATCAATTCCACGTCGGGAAGATAGCTTATTTATTAATTGTCTCGAGCGAATAATAAGGGCAATAAAATCGGAGAGCTACAACGAACGATGTACAAGCCGTACTGCACCACATTCTAATTTCGCAATCGTAAAATTATAACGGCCGACGATAAACTACTATCGTTGAATTGTATTGTATTGTTTTGTTTTATTGTATCGGAGTACCCAATTAATTCTACAACCGATGAATGTGTTTCTTACTTCTAGGGTGCGTTTGAATTAAGATTGGCGAGCCTGATTAATACTGTCTAGTGGTTTCTCTTCGATATCAGTGTATAATTGTTATTCACGAAATACATGAGGTATAGAAGGTACGTCCGCGAAGTAAGTAGTAAGAGATTTAGCTGCAGTTGTAACTCCTGAAGTTTTGTTGAACTTGTTAAGACACATATCCTAATCTTATTGTATGTGACTTGCCTTAAGCTTCACTTCTTTTAGTCTATTTCCTTGTTATTGTAAGTTCTTTACTGGTGTCTAGTTGCTACACATAAATTTCCTTCGTTTACTGTTGCTTTGCTTCATTTATTATTTGGCGATTTAAGTCAGTTTTGGTTGTAATTCTCGGCGTAGTGTCCGTAACGTGTAACGTAAGTATTTTTCTTTGTAACCTCTTCCTTTACCTCTCATCGGCTGAAATCAATTTCTATCGGCGACTGAACATCTATAATCGTCTGTAATCATCTCTAAACCAGTACGATCAACTCTATGGATTTTTTCCCTTGAGCTCGGAGTGCAGATGTGGAGAGAGCGTATTTCCAGTGCGGACGACATCCAAAACGTCCGTGGCCACGCAGAGTTCTGCATTAACACCTAGTTTCAAGGGCTTTAATAACGCTTAGTTGATTTATAGTTTATTGCCAAAAAATCTAAGTAAACGCAGTTCACATTACAATAAGTAATCATTTAGAGTATTGTAGGATGGTAGTTTACTTTCTCCAGGTCCTTGTATCACGAAGAATTGCTGAAGAACGGCTTTTAAAATGGAGATTGTTCTCTAAACATTTGTAATAGTCGTAGTTGCTGAAGTCGTCTCTAATCATGTACTTATTTTTTTTTTTTTTTAACGGACGTAGCCGGTCTAAAGACCGGACAAGAGGACCGTCAGAACTGCCCCACATTTCCTCACCTGGCACCGCCATTCAAGGCATAACTTCAGTTGGGGTGCGGGCTGTCTTTTCTGATTTTTTCGCCGAGTTTTCCCTATGTCCCCCATGCACCAGGTGATTAGGGGTTCGGGCTGGCACTAGACATCAACACTGCCTGTTCCGGAGTTGTTCGACTGCCTTTCAAATTCCTCGCTCTCTTTTTGCTTCATGATAGCTGTTACCATGGTGTTTATCACTCTCCAATTCTTCCTGCTGGTTATCATGATGTTTATTATTGTATCCGGTGTCAGTGGGCCAGTCAATCTATAGGCTGTTTCCCTGTGATGCCTCCATCTGTCACACTCAAAAATCGTGTGTTCAGCCGTGTCTGTTGCTCCACAATATATACATTCGTTTGACCTATCTTTCCCAAACCGTTTGGATAATATCTATAGCAACCACTCTTCAATATTTTTAATTAATCGTCTAGTCCACTGGGCCTTTACTGTTTCCTTTTCCCATCTTTTCTGCCAGTCTTTTAGAGTGTTTTGCCTGGCTTCTAAACGACGTTTGCCTACCTTGTCTCTATGCGCATGGGTGTAGGTTCTTTCTAGAGCTAGAAGATCAATGGGTATGGACCCTGTGATCACTTGGAGCGCCAAGCCCGACACTGTTCTGTATGCAGATGCTACCCGCAGTAGCATATTTCTCTGAGCTCTAGGAAGTTGTTCTGAATATTTCTTCCGTTCTAGGGCTTTGATCCATATCGGCGCTCCATATAACAATATGTTGTGTGTGACACTAGCTAATATGGCTCTCTTAGTGCTCCTGGGCCCTCCAATGTTGGGCATCAGCCTTGTTATTTTGGCAGCCTTTTCTTCGGCTTTGTCTACTACCGTACGTATATGCTGTCCATAGTTCCCCTTCTCATAGATTATGACACCTAAGTACTTGACGGTCTTCTTAGGTACTATCCTCACTCCGTTCATCATAAAACTTATACAGCCACGGCTTCTTCCTCCTTTTGCTACAACTGCTTCAGTCTTTTCTGGTGCATCCTCCATCCAAGTGTTGATTTCTTCAAGACATTTATTTGTGTTATGCATAAGCCTGTTCTCATCTCTGGCACCTACAATCAGAGGTAAGTCGTCCGCGAAGCCTATGGTTCTAGCATCCACTGTAAGTTCCAGTCCAACCACACCGTCATACAAAACATTCCATAATGTTGGTCACAAAACCGATCCTTGTGGAACTCCTGAACCGCACTCTACCATTTCTTAATTATCCAGTGCAATTTTCCTACGTCTTAGGTAGCTCGAGACTAAATCATGTACCTACTTATTACCCACACGTCTACTTTATTAGTAGGTAAAGTTTGGTAATTACCTGCCTACAAGTTTTTTATTTATGGTATCTAGAGGCACGGATGTACTGGCCTTAGTACGACCCTCTTGAGTGATAGGTCCAGCTTGAAGATTAAAACAGGCTTTTCTTACACCCTTGGAAGTTAGATTAGATTAGGATTATGGTGGCCATACGAATCTCCTTCATCCTTATGTGTGTTCAAGGTTGGGTTACACAATTTTCTTTGGACAACCAAAACCGTGACACTTATTCTTCGAGCTTGAAGATATTTGTTTGTCATAGTAGGAAAGTGTGCACATACACTCACACAAACTTTCAGTACTGAAGATTATATGCATTTACTTAATAGAATCATCCACGTCGTTAGATATCTCGTATCATGGACATACATACACACATTCGAAAATATCCTTTTTAATATTACTAGGGCGCCTATCCTGACGTAATTATAGACAAAGAAACCAACTTAATTAAATTAATTAAGACCAAAGCATACACCCTTCTATACCGTCTAATCATACGCTGCTAAAGGCGTCCACTACCATTATACATATATGTCGATGTATGTGATGTTACTACTGCTGTTGCATTACATATTAGGTTATCGCTGGAATCACAAATCAGTCCAGTCAAGTTTAATAACAGACTTCCAAGTTACATAATAGCTACCGATATCGAGGATCCCTTAATAACCAGTAATTTCCTAGAAGTCTGTAGCGTTGACATATGTCCTCTTAATTGTTGAGGTCTAGCTTCGTATTCTGCGTATACACTGTCGAAAATAATTGACGAGCATACTCACACGAGCGGTATAGAAGTACTACTATACTAGTATAACTTACCCTCATGCGGAGAGCGCCGTAACCCTGCTGGGATGGTATGCATCAGTATCAAAAGTATTCTCCGCGAGCGGCGCGTACTACCACCACACGACGAGGGATGAAGTCAATAAGTTTTCATAGATGCTCAACGTTAGCCGGGGAAGCCGGATAACTTTGAAGTCTCCGACCGATCATATCTCAGACATATTCGATCGGATTCTCATCCGGAGAACCAACTGGCCATGGAATCATTTGTATACGGTGCTCTTCCACAAAAACCTACACTACACACGAGCCGGGCGTTGTCGTGCATGTACATTCTCTTTCGGAAGTAATGTCTCCCCCAGCCGACGGGTTCATATCAAAAACGCTTTCCAATGAACGTACTCTAGCCGTCGCTCGGGCGACCTCGGTTATAGCAATGCTGGGTAACCGAGGTCGCTCGACGGCTAGAGTACGTCCATTGGAAGACGTTATTGATAGGAACCCGTTGGCTGGGGAAGACATTACTTTAGAAAGAGAGTATACAGCCGATGTGCGCGCCGCCGAACGTAAGGAAACTCAACGGATCGTAGCACCTCATCTACGTAACGCCAACCCCTTATCGTCTACTGTACACGCAGTAGACATCCATATGTAACAGCACCCCATACCATAATGCCTTGCTGGGGGTGTATGTGGCGTGATTGAACGCACTGCAAACCGATGCCTTGCGTTGACCCACTGGTAGCGTATGCGACGGTGTCCGGGAGTGAGTGGATGGCGCTGCAACGCACGGTGCGCTGTCAGTCCATTCTCTACCAAACGCCCCCGTTTCGCGTAGTGAGTGCGCCTTTCCTTCCTGCTGGCCAAACGGCTCGAAGTTGCCTTGAGGACGACGTACGCCCCATTACAGAACGGCACTGTTCTTGCGTGCTGTAGTCGTGCGGAAGCGTCCAGCTCAGGGCTGAAGGCGCGTACGTCCTAACTCAGTCCATTCTCGACCTCCGCCGGTCTCCATGGCGACTGCATTTTCCATCTATCGGAGCCGCTAAGTAGAAATTTCGGCTATGAAAAAGTCGCTGCATCAGATTATACAGTGTGTGCTCGTCCATTATTTCCAGCAGTGTATATACGCAACCATGCCTTCCAAAAATTGTTCAGACTTCTTAGCACCTATTCATATATTTAAAATATTTAACAGTTTTCTCAAACATATAACACAATTGACGAAGTTTTGTACTTTCATTCGTATGCATACTACATAGTAATCGATCAATTTTACCGCCATATTTCTCCGAGTGACAACAACTGAGCAATTGTTTTCCTATTTACTGTGTGAATTTACAATCAAACAAAGTGGTGTTTATTCTATTAAAATACCAATTTTATTTGTAAAGTTATTATTATAACTACGCTTTGAATACCGCTGTGTTGATCTTTCAAACCGTCATGTTTAAATGATGAATGAGGGCCTTAAAAACCGGACAATTCAAAAGCGAAACGGCTTTACTCCGCACCTTATTTACTCACGGTTAAATGACAACAGTAGGACTAAAATCAAGCGTGAAGCAAAATACATTTTGCCCTATAGATATTCAGTTATACAAAGATAACTTTTTATTTCCTTTAACATCAAACGCGTCTCTTTATACATCGAATTTGTATGCAAAACAGCGCGACGATGGTCACTTAATTTATATAAAAAAAAAGAAACATCTTTCTGTCTTTGACCTTTAAAGCGTGGACATGTATGTGTAGTATTTTCTTACAACTAAAAATAATTTTCAACTCCGATAACATCGTCGAAAAAACATCAAGAGCGATGCTTTGAGAAATTATTACATGTATATACATATTTCTCTCAAAGGAGTTTCACATTCCTTTGAGGATATTTTTCCGCTTGGACTGTATCGATTTGAATAGATGAGTGAACCTAAAGCGGACGCTGCTCAAACGTTCAAACGTCGTACATCAGATGCTTCGTCATTCATAAATATTTTTTTAGAAAAATCTGATTCTATATTTAAATCTTCGCAGGTGGAATGTTATCGTGTTATGACGAATATTTGAAATGAACCTTGGAGATTAAGAAACACAAGTCAAGGAAATTTACAATGAGGTGCAAAAATAATGTCTGGTGCTATTTTGGACGGTATATTAGAATTTGTTATTTCATTTTTTGAAGGCATTGTTTGCTTAGAAGTATTTTATTGCTTATATGCTAATTTTGATATCTTTCAGCAATTACGGTCCAAAATTATATGTCCTCTAATTTGTTTTCTTGGAAGTGCTAGCAATGAATTTATGCGTATAATGATGGGTGTCAGAATTCTGGGAATCTATCGATATCTTGCGGTGACCCACTGATAGCATGTGTAGGGATGTCCGGGAGTGAGCGAAAGCCGCAACCACACGTCCTCGTACAGTTCGCGTAATGAGTGCGCTTTCCATTCCTGGTGGTCAAACGGCTCCAAGTTTCTTTGAGGACGACGTACGCGACGTTACAGTGCTTAACAGAAGGGCGCTTTCCTCGCATGCTGTGGTCGCTGCTGAAGGCGCGTACGTCCTATCTAAGTCCATTCTCGCCATGCTTCTAGCACAGCTGAAGAGATCGCTAGAGAAGGCGTGCGATCTCAAGGCAGGATACACCCACCATGTGCAATCAGTCCTCGCTCAAACTCGCTCGAGCAGCGCGATCGATTCGCCACTTTGCAGCGAATACAACTGCATACTGGACCTTCACACCACATTAAGAACGATCGGTTTCTCCCACCCCCTTCGGTCTCCATTCCGATGGCATGTTCCACCTATCAATTATACAAGATGTGTTCAATTATTTCCGGAAATGTATCTTGAAAAACTGTTTTCCACACTTTCTAATGTGATTCATCGTAATACACGTGGGCGTGATTCTAAATATATAATATGAAACACGTAAGGTCTCATATTTTCGTAACATTTCCGGAAGTGGTGCGGTATTGATTTTTGATCTTCGCCAATAGGAATGATACATCGACGTATCTATAAAACTAAAGAAAACAGTGCAATAAACGCGAGTTGAAAACATTCTGTTTTCCAGATAAAAGCGCCATAAAAGCAGCTTACTTCGCTTTTATTATCCTATTAAACCCTATCCTGAAAGCTAAAATGTAGCGGAAAGGAACATCTCCACGGCCGTAATTTGAAATTTTAATTTTGCTTAATATTTGTCGTGGACAAAGTAAGTACTTTTTTATGTTCTTGGCCAAGTTAACGATAATTATAACGGGGAAGATGTTAGTTACATTAGTATAGGGGTTATATGGACCCAGTTGCAGACGATTATTCCGTTTAATTTTTGCAGATACGCTATTGTTAGTTGGCTAATGCCTCTGTATCTAGCTAGTCTTTTAATGAGGGCAGCTATCGTTGTGTAGATTAGATTGTCGAGGATAATTATTGTTGTGTATACTTGAAGTTTTTGCTTCGTTAAGATGTAGTGTTTCATTCTTGTTTTATTCACCTACAAGTATAATCAAGGTTCTTCTAACGTTCGTTCCACTAAAACCTTCTTACACCATTCTCCTAAATAAAGAATTCATTGTGTTACTAATATCGTCAAGAATGTAGTCTATGGTATCCTTGATATTGAAATATCTATTCGAAATGCTAATGTATTAGGTGTAAATAATGTCTTTACATTTGGAGTAATACATTAGATGCTCAAGGCTAACATCATCATTAAAATTTTACCGGCCATCAATCCGATGTTTATTTATAAAGCAATTAAATTATAAATAGGACATTCACTACTGCTGAAAATGCTTCAGTAGTACAGGCTGACGGAAATCGGCTTACTTCAATTTAATGTCAAAGTATACGTACCAACGCAAAGATAAAAAAAATTATGATATGAATCCATCGTTTTCCTTTTTGATACTTATAATAACTTAGAGAAAGAGATAGATTATATAGGATTGGTAGTTTCGAAAGATGTCCAAGATTTGTCAGAGGTAACCGGCCAACATAAATAACTCTGATAAATTGCACTGGTGTGGGAGGGGTTGGTTCCAAATTTGCCCGTTGGGGATTGAGAGGATCGAGTGGACTTAATATCAGAGTTAGACTGGTCTGTTGAGACGAAGGAGACGATTTCCCCGGGGTGCAGGGGGGTATATAATCCGGTTCCCCTCGTCTTTGTGGTGACTGTTATAATGGTGAATTGATTTTTTTATGATGTCCTAGATTATGTAAGAGTAAAGCTGATTTTAATCGAATTGGTTGAGAATTTCTGGTCTGGCTTGTTTTAATTGAAAAAAAAGTTTATTTTTCTCTGATGCATTCAAAGATGTTAGGAGAATCCAGTAGAACTGACTCAGAAATGTGGCCAAATATACCAAAGGCGCAAAATGTTTCTTATTGACAATCCTGAAATGAATGAATATTGACTGCTGTAATAATTCTTTGGGGAAATCTTCTAGAAGTTGGCAAATTTATTTATTTGATAAAATATTTTGAGCTTTCAATTTCAGATTCTGTCTTTGGATCTCTTTTGATATTCTTATATACCTCACAGTTACCTACTGTTGTTGTCTTTTATCAGATCCAAATGTACACTGACAACACTCATACTTGGAGCTCATACTAGTGATGCAGGAGCAAAAATTGTATCGATTGATGATCTGGCCAAATTTGCTAGAAGTCATTCATTCCTTCTTAATCCAAAAAAGTCCAAAAAGATTATTTTGTTTGGAAAGGAGAGTTAGTATTAAACTAAAAAGCACTTTGTATGAAGCTATGGAGGATGGATATCGTAGACGTTACCACCCTTTACACCGACCTATAGATGTATTGTAAACACCCTATTCCTTCAGTACCCTTACAATCCAATATTCCTAACGAAGCCCAAAATGAGTTTGGGCACTGAGGCTTTAATCTGTTCAGCCTTTAGAATCGCCAGTCCTATATGCTGAAACTGTTGCACATGCGGAGTATAGATTTTTTTAGATCAAGGAGAATATCTTTGCTGTGTTTATCCGACTGCTTTTCTCCCAAAGCAGACCATTTGCTTTGCTTCCCAAACTTTCTCTTCTTCAACAGGTGTTTGGAAGCACCAAAGAAAAGTTACCGTCCACTAAATTGTTCTTCCGCGCCTTGCTTTGCAAGTTCATCCGCCATGCCATTTCCTTTGGTAATTCTGTGCATTGGAACCTGCATCAGGGATATAACAAACTAATTTAGACTTAAAGCTCTGAATAGCTAGAGCTTTCAGAGTGGCTTTGATATCGGAACATATATAGCTGTTTTAATCCATCAGGCTATTATCTAGGTTTTTCCAGAGGCGAAAGCTTCTGATTTGAGGACTGGGGTTCAATCAAATGTGGTGGCGTCCATCAGTGGCTCTCTCCTCATTTGTAAGTGCAAGGGAGTGGAATTGGGTGAGGCCTCCAATGTTTCATGATTGTTGTAACGCTCCCCATCGCAAATCCATTCTGATCTTTAGCCCCCACACTTTTCTATGTAAATATCTGATGCTCATAGAAGGTGAGTGGTTCAAGTAAGATCTGACTAAACTTAGTTATTTTCTATTGGAATCTGATACGGACTTGGTCTATGAAATACCTCCAACTACACCAAGAAAATGCGGAAAAGAAGAGGAGAGGGCTTTAATACGGGTACTCTTTGACCCAAGTGGTCAAAAACTATACAGAAGCCTCCATTTGATAAAAGTCTGTTTGAAATATTTAATTATTAAGTTTTTCGTCTACCAGAAACAATGAAGTAGATTTTTGGGAATTGATAAAGCCTCTACTATGCCAACAAAAAGACGCCAACGAGTTTGAGTTCATGGTCTGTCCCTTACCCGTCCAGTAGAACTTTTTGCACACCTTTCCCAGTTTCTTCACCTATCAAGATGAACTTTGCTTTTGCCACGATCTGACTGGTTCGTTTGAGGCAATTCAAATCACTTGGAAAAATGTTTCAAATGGAAGTTACTGGAAGGTTGGACAATTCCTGAAAGTTCTAGATACATACCTAGATTGCTTCTGTAAGTCTTCTGAGGCAACCGCCAAACTTGTGTTTTTGTGATATTATTAACCATGATGTCAAGTCCATAGAGTTAGTTTCCAACGCCCTTTGAAGCTGAGTGGTTCAAGAAAAATTTTACAATTAATTGCCTTTTTTTATTTAAATTGCTTTTATTACGTTTCTATACTCATACACTCGCTGACAATTCATTAATAATGTCAAATCCTTCTTAGTTAACTACCGTGATGAATTAGTAAACATGGACAATGTATAGCCGTCGCTGTACATGCATACATAATATTACTATTACCGTGACCATTTGATGAATATTAATTCGTAATTGAACTTTCCACTTTCTTAGCGTCGCCGTCGCCGTAAATTATACAGACACCGCTCTAGACATCGTGTGCGTATTTTATAACGCTTACGGTGGGAATTGCGTGTCTATTTTAAAATGCCTATGCGTCACCATTGTTATAATAAGTTTATCGAGGTCAAGTACTCCGTGAAACTATCAACCGAACATTTTACGTTGTTTCATAAAAGTTTTCGTTAAAGAAGATAAATATTTTATGATGTCATATCTTTGTTTCAAGCATGTACACTGGGTTCATTTAGAACCGACTCACCCGATAAGCGACATGGACCTAACGGCGCACACAAAAACTTTCTACATTTAACTGGATGTTTGTAGTAATAAAGCGATTTGCTTATGAACTGGTACGCATACATATGTAATAGCTACAGAAATATATTCTTTTTCAGATACTTTTAATATCTGTATTATTACATGGTATAGCGTTTGCCAACACCCATTAATATCATATAAACACAAATAAAATAATTATTGTATTTCTCCTAACTTAGCTGATTTTAATAATAGGGTACAAATTTATTTAGAACCATAAGAAAAATTATTTATGAAAGCAGTTATTAGACAGGAATCTATGTTCATCTTAAGTTTGTTTCGTTAAAAAAGCCTGGTTTCATTCTAATATTAATTAACACACAGTAAACAAACAATAATTTATTTCAAATAATAAGGAAGGTAAACAAAAAGACAGTCAAACTAAGAAAAAAATAGTACAATTTTATTGTATAGTTTCATATGAAACTTAAATTATACAAAAATCCTTACTCATACAATTTTTAATTACATTAATACTTAGAAATATAGTGAACAGGTAGGCGACAGCGATTTAACCATATTTATTTATTTCAAAACATGATAAGATCGCATTTCAAAATTATCAATTTAAGAATATATAAATGATCTTCTGCATTAAATATAATTATGTAGTTGCACATGAAACACAAATTATACAAAAATCCCTTACTCATACAATTTTTAATTACATTAATACTTAGAAATATAGTGAAAATGTAGGCGATAGCGATTTAACCATATTTATTTATTTCAAAACATGA
>SMLS01062021.1:0-23674 GCA_004785975.1 Popillia japonica
GGTTATCTCTTGACGGAGATAACAGAAGAACAAGCAAGGAAACCTACGTTTGAAGAATGACGGTAAATAATAAGTCATTTAAAGTGTGAGAAAGCCCCAGGAGTGGAAATTACCAATAAATTGTTAAAAAGTGGAGGGCACGAATTGATGACAAGAATATATAATTTAATACTGTCGCGCATAGGACCCAGTGCGGATACAAGGCCTACTATAAATATAACCAACCAATGTCGTACAAAAAGATCAGGACGAAAATTAAATTGAAAGTACATATATAGAAGTGTAATGCGAGCGGTGGTAATATACGTGGCTGAAACAATGTGCTTACCAACTAGAGAAGAAAATTAATTGAGATCTTGTGAAAGAAAAATAATAGAGAAGATGTGTAAATGCCCTAAAAGAAGTTACCGAAGAAGAATACAGACAATTGATGAACTATGAAATAAATGAAATTCTAGATGTAGTCAGAGCAATATAGTCAACGATTGTGATGATACGGTCATATGGTCAGGGAAAAGGAGGATTTAATATTGAGGAAAATCACCAACTGGAAGCCATCTGCTAACACACCTAAGGGTAGGTTAAAATCTAGGTGGAAGGACCAAGTAATACAGGATATCAGAAGCATGGGAATTTCGGTATGGAAGATAGAAATCAGGAATAAGACAATGGGGGAAGAATTTAAGAAGAAGCAGGTAAGAATGGAAATCTACAAAATGGCAAGGGGAAGGGACGAGGTAGTGATGAACTATGTTTACCGGAATCTCTAAGAAAACTATTAAAATTGAAGGCAGAATAATAGTAGAAAGTGTAGCAGCATATTTCATGTTTTGAGCACACGTTTTTATAGCTTACTTCCCCTTATCTTATGTTGACTTGATGAAGGTATTTGGGATACCATGCCATGATGTCATAGTCTTAATGATTGTCCGACAAATCCAGCAAACTGCCAACAGTTAGCTTTCCAAGAGTTTTGTAGAACCATCAATGAAACGGTTATACTTTGCAGCGTGTTACTAGAGATCATTTGCAATAGATATAGCCCAATTTGCCTTATCCAAAAGTCACCCGTTTTCGAGATATTGTGTTTTTTTGTTTTTTTCGAAGTTCACTACTTACTCTTGCTCAAACTTAAAATTTACGAAAATAATTAAACTCTTCCTCAATTTTCCTGTTTGTATAGTTAGAGGACATCTCAGCACACATTATGGATGAAAGTTACGATAAATACTTGGGAAAATTAAACGACAAAAATTTAAAAATTCCCTTTTTGATGAAACTGTAGACACAATCGCTACCTTTGTGACTATTTATTTCTAAATTTCCATAATGCATTAAGCATACAAATTATCTCAAAAACTTTGTTAAAATAGCTTTCTAATGACGTAATAACACTTACCATTTATCTTACCTACTCATTAATAAGTAGGCATAGTAAATTGACGAAGAACGCCATAAATAAAAACCACAAATTTAATTTATTAGTAAATAAAATAAAATAATTATAAACTGCCTTCAAAGGTACCTCCTGCATTTCTGATGCAAGCACGAGCACGTTTTCGAACCTGTGTATATGTAATTCTTTTAGTTACATTATTTCGCAAAGTTATAGCTGCATCGTTTATTCTGTTAATTAATTCTTCGTGCGTGTTTACTTCCGCAGAATAAACGAGCTCTTTCATGGTTCCGCAAACCTAAAAATCTAGAGGTGTGTGCTGAGATGTCCTCTAACTATACAAACTGAAAAATTGAGGAAGAGTTTAATTATTTTCGTAAATTTTAAGTTTGAGTAAGAGTAAGTAGTGAACTTCGAAAAAAACAAAAAAAAAACAATATCTCGAAAACGGGCGACTTTTGGATACGGCAAATTGGGTTATATATATTGCAAATGATCTCTACTAACACCCTGTAAAGTATGACCGTTTCATTACCAAACACCCTGTATACATATACACTTCTGAAAATAATTGACGAGCACACCTTGTATAATCTGAACGCGTGAAGATACATCCATAAAATTGGCGGATCATCAAGGTTTCCTATAGGAGTCTCTGCAGCGAGTTTCGACTTTTACTAACGCCGCATTTGTTACTAACCACCTCCGATAGGTGGAAAATGCCGTCACTATGGAATCCGACAGGGGTGGGAGAAACCGGTCGTTCTTATTGTGGTGTGAAGGTCCAGTATGTAGTTGTACTACGCGAACTGTACGGGGCGTTTGGTAGACCGCGAGCGCGCCGGGTGTTGCAGCGACTTCCACTCACTCCCAGACACAGTCGCAAACGCTACCATTGGGTCAATGCAAAGCACCGGTGGGTTGTTGAGTGGAAGCACATTTTGTTTTTCCACGAATCGATATTCGAATTGGGCGTCGGTGACGCGCGAATTTTGGTTCGTCAGCGAGCTGGTGAGCGTCTACTCGAGCAATGCTTTCAATCGCGCCATATCCACCGTCGGCAGGGTATTATGGTATGGTGCTGTTACATATGGAGGGCGTACACGTCTGCTGTGTATACAGCAGACGATGACGGGTCGCCGATACGTAGATGACGAGATAAGCCCGTTGTGCTTCCCTACGTTCGGCTGCGCCCACATCTGCTATACATGCACGACAACGCTCTACCGCATGTCACGCGTGTAGTACAGGTTTTTGTGGAAGAGAACCATATACGAATACTTCGGTCGGAGACTTCAACGTTAACCGGCGGGCAGCTATGGAGGCAAGTTGGGGCGGCATAGTTGGCCATCTCTTTCGCTGGCATACGACCACTTATTGACTCCATGTCTCGTCGTGTAGCGATGGTACGCACCGGTCGAGGGAGATACTTTCACGATTGATGCATTCCGTCCCAGCGGGGTTACGGCGCTCTCCGCATGACGGTAAGTTATACTAGTTTAATACTACTTTTATTCCAAATTTAATTGCACTAGAACCATGATTATATAAGGTATGCTCGTCAATTATTTCCAGCAACGTATGCGTTATTACTATCGCATAATTATATATATCTATTACTTGTTACAATAGTTTAATATGCTACTGAAGTGCTGACAATTATAGTAGAAATCAAAGAGTGTTAGCAAAAAATAGTCTGAATGGTTATTTTTGGAGGAGGGTGTCCAATGAGAAATAATATAATAGAAATAGCGGCCTTATAGGTAAGCCACGTGACTTCTTTTACGTATGCAACTAATTTAGCAGTATGTTACTGTTCAAGGATACAATTCCTGCATAGGTGTTTATGTATAGGTCAAATTTATTTACCCGTGGACTTTTGTCATTGATATTGATGACGTTATAACCCTACATCTTTGCTAAATGCTTGTAATTTACAATAGCTGTAATGTCAGATATTTTAGATAAAGATGCTTGATGGCTCCCTGGTATATAAGGAAACAATTTTGATTTATAAATACACAGGTGTGATAAAACATATGTACATTATACGTACAAAATTATCGAATGCTAGAAATATTTTTATCGAAGATTTTACTTCTCCGCATCCAAAAGAAGACAGGCGCAGATTACAAATTAATACGAGTTATTTGCTTATTAAGATTAAAGTAAATATAGAAAAACTACTTAGCAGCATACATATTTTTAACTGTCAAGAAACACATGAAAGAAAAGCAACAATCAGAACAGGAAATATGAAAAGTGCTTAAGTACTAAATCCCACGTAAAATACCTCAGATATCAAAGATATGATGAACCATTGCGTCGCTGTCTTAGCTAGCAGTCAGTAAATTAACAATAATATTTTACACTTCAGAACTTGAAAACTTAAAATCAGAAGAATTCTGGTTAACATTTATAATCGACGGTGCAATCTCTCTTCTATCAAAAACGATTTTACAATCCCACCATTTTTTATATCGCTTTCCACTTGTCTCTTGGAATTTTCCCACTACTCAGGTGTCACAGCATTTAATGCTTCATTCTGACATATTCAGTCAAGCTTGTTCGTAATTTGCATCTCTGTCGATGTGTTTATTACAAGTACAATCATGGAAACTAAAGATTGGACAGTTTCCATATAACAACGTATTGAAGGTACCCAAGCTTTACTTATTTGTCTTATACGGATTCGTATATGTTTTGAAAATAACACTATTGATATGCGATTGACAAAAAACCAAATCATAGAGTAGCCATTAAATGACAACTGACAGAACACGTACAGCGGCAACGCAGCAAACCGAAAATGTTGCAAATGTTTCCTGTCATTACAAATAGTGTGCCCTAGCTCCCCAAACGCAAAACTAAGAATTAGTACTTAGTAATTAAAAAACTATTTTAATTAACAAAGGACGCCGAAATAAAACAACGAAAACCACTAATAAAATATGACATCAATCTATTATAATGTCAACTGTTTAGATTGCATCAATAACGATTAGCTCACTAGTTAGAGGTGTTAGGAATATTTAATGCGTTACCAACGTATTTGTTTATGTCTTGTTGCGTCAAAGATCACGGGAATTTAATTTTTTCTAAACATAAACTCTTTACAATTTCTTATAAAACTCTTAAATTTGTGATGATTAAATATCTTATTGATTCACTCGCCTGTGTTAGACTAATTTATTGACTTAAAATTCTATAGCTTATAAACGCAGAAATTAACCGTTTTAGCAGTATCCACGACGCCTACTCTTCCTCCTCCAGATCGGTGAACGACGCAGATATAATTCTATAAGTAATTGTATTCACGCATGTTGCTCTAACACATTTGATCCTTGGAACGAGGGCCAAGAAAAATCCGACGTTTCTAAATTCAGACCCATCGACCTTGAGATACGCAAAGTGCAATGAAACATATGCATCGGGTCGGATCCTGAATTTATAATACATACTTTTGCCGATCTTTTTTTAGTTCGTTCAACGTCGACGTATTCTTTTTATCTTTCGCTTTTGTTTTAAGAGCAGTGTAACTTATAGGTATCGCAAAGCTCTTGAAAGCGTAAACACCAGTGCTAAAAATTTTAAACCTGCAGCGTATCTATGTGCGAGTTACATACATATCTGCTATATATTATTTTTTACTCATGAAAATGGTTGTTGTTTTGCTGCTGAGCAGACAGGTAAACAAGATATTTGTGAATATAATAAAGGATGTGATAAGAAAGTTTATATCTAAACAACGTATTTTTTTATATAACAACGGAGATAAAATAGATTGTATAAAACTGTGTGCTAGACATTAAGGCAACGTTATTAGAGTATTATCAAACTTAATTCGCGATATTTTGCTGTGTTTGATACCTACCTTGTCTGAGGGATTATGCATTAGAATTTCAGTTATTACAACTTTACATAAAATTTATGACCGATAACTTTTTACGATAAGGTGAGGTGTACTCAACGGCTTAATTATTTATATACTAAATCTCATACGTTTGACATTAAAAACATAAATATGTGGCCACAAAAATATTACTGCCACAAGAATGTTTTGTTCGGTAAAGCTTATGTCTCATGCTATTTTATGTGGTGGCAACAGCTACGTAACTGGAGAATCAGCATCTTAGGGCAATTTCTCCGTTGTGGTTGAAAAAATATGAAACGGTGAGAAGATAGTTTAACAATGATTGGAGAAGGTTTTGTATGTTTCATCGGATATTATCGTAATGGGTAGTTTGTCTGATTTTGTTACGAGGTTATAGTAGTGGAATGGTTGTATACAAGTCAGTTGTCTATTTTACAGTAGGTACGCAGTGCTTATACATATATGTAGGTATATGTAAGTAAGATATAACATACGTGTAGCTCTGGTTAATAAGTGATGATTAAAGACTTCAGGACAGTTGGACTACAGGACTAGGAGAGCGAGTCGAAGGATAGAGATAAGTGGAGAGCAAGGGTGAAAGAACTAGAAACCAAGGGCTACTAGGCCTTGAGCGCTATACATACATATGCCGTGTGAACGTCTGCGAGCGGTCGATACCTAACCTGTGTAGAGTACATGCCAAACCTGAAGGCATCTAATCTGCGCGAGGCGTGACCGAACTATAGTACTATACACGCTGAAAATATTTCCCTAAGTTGCCATAGTAACGGTGTAAACATTGGCGTAATATACAAAGTAATCAAAGCTTCGAAAAATTATTTGTAAGCGTCCCATTAAGTTGTAATTTAATGTAAAATTATAGGCAGAAAACTTATCATTATAATAAAGGAAACCGTAGTTAATCTTTTAAATGAGAAATAAAAGTTAGTCGGATATATCTTTCCCTTTGTGGAACCTACCTCCTACAGTTGATAATCCAAATGTAATTATCGCGTAGTGAATCCGTAGAATTATGCACAAATGAAAATTATAATCTTAACTTTATGTTAAAATGTAAATATATTCCACGAAATTTAGAATAGTGAGTAAAAGTCTTAATACATCATAAGTGAAGAATAATGGCTTTATAGGAAAAAATAATACATCACAACCTTTTATTAGACATATAATTATATTTAATAAAGTAATACTACTACAGCTCTTCTTCAGAAGTAGAATTAAAAAGATCATCATCACCTTAACTTCCACAATTTGCATTTATTAGGTATTAATTCTTCGCAAAAGTCGTCCATAATGTGTGTATGGCGCTGGTTCACACATTCTACCCTAAATTAAATATAAGTACATACTTAAATCGATCATCTTCTCCGATATTTTTTTAAATTTTATTAATATGTACTAACGTTAAGTCAACACAGATACGCTCTATAGGTTTGAGAAAAGCTGATTTTATTGCAGTAAGACACAATACCTTACAGGGAGCGGATCAACGAACAGGGCAAGAGCTAAGCAACAACTGAACAGAATGCTGCCTAATGTTTTTAGGTATGCCCGTATACAATAAAATCTATTTCTCTCTCTCTCTCGTTTCATACTGTCTACCGTGTCTTATACGTAAACTCGTCTTTGACGCAAGTGCCATCCGGTTTAGCATCTGCTCTACCCCCTATTCTACTGTACGATTGTATTGGCAAAAATAGTTTGCTGCATTTTCGTTCAACGGTACATTAGATTTCCTATCGAGCAGGCGATCTATCTAACTAACTACTTTTAGTTAATTCTGCAAAATTTCCACCGTAAAATTATTTTACCATAAACAGTTTCTGCTCCGGCGTATAATATTCCATTTTTAAAACGACCATTGCCACTCAGAACGCCCTTTATTGAGAGACGTGCGAAGGAGTGAGCGCTAGGACGTATGAGTTCAACTGAAATCCGCATGCTAGTATGTGACAGCAATTGTGTGCCTACCTCACTCGCAGTCTGCATAGATAGACTTGAATTTCTTGCCCGCGATCGTCTGCTCGATAGGAAATCCATTGTATCGGTGAACTAAGATGCAGCAAGTTATTTTTGCCAGTGCAATTTTTTTCCAATACATCCTATTCGGCCGAATACCGAATATCTAGGTCCTATTCGGCCGTATACCGAATTCTTTTAAGTGAAATGTTTTGTTGTAGTCAGGGAATTGATAAAATAAAAATATATTTAATTTATAATAATCTTATTGTTCTGATATTTTTTCCACTTCTAGGTCAATTACAACACTTGAATTCGAATAAAGATTCGAATTAGAGTGTTGTAATTGACCTAGATGTGGAAAAAATATCAGGAAAATAAGGTAAGTACAAAAAGTACATAAATAACTTCGATATTATAAAAATTTACATAAAACGATCAAATAAATGTCTATGCACTTGAATTACGTAATGAAAATTTAGAAGTGGAAAATTATGGTTCAGAAAGACTAATTTCTTTACACTTTTAGGTACCTAGTAGTTTACTCCTTTTGTTCTCGTTGATGCGCTAGCCGAACTTTTGCCTAATATTCGGTATTCGGTATTCAGCGGAATATACTATTCGTTGCAAGTCTAATAGATATACAATTAAATGATTGTATTTTTCATTATTAAAATAATAATAATAATAATAATAATAATAATAATAGCATCTATCACTACTTACTATTTCAGAAATTCATTCGCGGAGTAATATATAGTATTACAGAGCAATTCCTTTGTCAGCTTTTTAAATTTGCTGCAATTATTAAATCAGTTAAATTCAGTTTTACTTCAGGTTACTCGGAGCACTTCCAACCCAGTTATGTTTAATAGTGTGTAAAATTGCATAAATATTGAGTTTGATAAAGAGAGCAACAAACATATTTCATATATGTATGTACGTCACGCAAAAATCATAAACATCACCTAACTTCAGAATTTTGTTGAGCAATTTTAAAGATTCCGCTGAATAATCAATATTAATGCTGCTTCAATATATTCTGGTAGATCATACGGTAGAAAAGAACTACGCGCTAAGGGCATTGCACTCAATTGTATTAAGTAAATAATTAAAGTATCTACTGTATTGCAGTCTGTAATTTTATTTCGTCGAACAATTGTAATAAACAAATACGTGCGAGGATATAATCTCGCATATTGCTAAATATCATCCACTATTAGATTTTATCTATCAGTTGTTTTTATAGATGACATTGGTAATTATTGTATGTCTGCTAATCAATAAGCTTCCTCCTGAGATTAGCATGATAGAGGTAGCTGTAAGGAGAATTCTACATACCGCAAATTGTCGGCCTGTATAAATAATATTTAATTTATTACACAAACAGAATCTGTTTTTGCAGAGAGAAATATCGGTTCTTTTACATAGTAAACAGAACTAATAAAATTGCGATTAAAGTTACAATACCAGTTACACGTTAACATATTTCTGCATGAATCTGTAACTTACATGTAGATATCCCTTTTGCTAGATTTACATACATGTCAGTATACTGACTGACTCATTACCAGTCAGGGTCAATGGTCCTGAATACGTATACGTATATACCTTTGTTTTTAAGTTCAGATGTTTCACCGGTTTATCGCTTTATCTCAAAGCCAATGATTTAAAAACGAAGTATGATGAAATATTGTTTTCACTTATAAAACTTATATTACGTATATTTCGTCTTTCTTATGACGAAGAGAAAGAATTTATTCTGATTTTGATTAATGACTTTTTTCTAATAGAATAAGGCCAATATTTTGCTGCAAGGCCTTCTTTAATTGTATTATGGTTTTTCATCAGAGAAGTAGAAGTAATGTTGCAGATTTGCATTCTTTCAAGTACACATGTACGACAATCTAGAATTATTAGTATGAGTTCAAATGTGCCGTTTGTTTGTTATTAAATAATGCTTAATTACTTCACTATCTCATTAGTTATCATAAAACTAGAAACGTAAATATGAGGATACTTCTGCAAAGATGTGTTATATCATTTTTTAGAAGTAAGTATGTATAATATTTACTTACATATGTATATGTATTGTAAGAGGCTGATAATGGTATTAGCTTACATAAAATTTATAAAGAGAGGAATAATATGTATATTAGGTTTGGTTACCTACACATTTTGTGCTGCCTTTTTTGCGGAATATGATTATACAATCCGTAAATATCATATTAGGCAATATATGTATAATAATTTAGAAAAAGTTTGCAGATAAGGAAGTGCATTAACAATAAGCCTAATAGATGAAAATTAAACTAGAATGCAGAAAAACATTATGTAGTAGTGGTTGTTACTTTTTTTAGTTTATTAAAGAATATTTTTAGTAATCAAATGATAACATGTAAATCACTAACTTAATTTTTATGTACATGTAAAAAAATTATGTCTAGCAATTGCTAGATACTTCAACATATTTGTTATTGATGTTTAAAACTTATCTGATTAGTAGAAGTTACATAAAATTTTCCGAGGAATTTTTATGTGCGTAATTACACTAGACAGACAGGCAGCAACCACAGTAATACTCCGTACAATAAAATGAATTAATTTAATTTGATTTAAATTAAATACGAACTTGGAATGAGTTGTTTAATGTTTATACATTATACGAACGAAAACAACATTTAGGTATAAGATACTTATATTTGCAATACAACGTCATCCGTATCCATATTATTGCAGTTTTCGCTGATGCTATTTTCTTTTCAATCTTACTAGTTAGCTTTTCATTACCATGTAAAATTATTTAATCATACCGTATGATATTTGGATATTGCTAAGGTATTGTAATGAATCGCAGTAGCATTGTGTTTGTTGGCACTCATTTTAATTTGTGATTTTAACCCATTTTGAAATGTCAAGTATAATTTATGCAATTTTGCTCTAATTGTTGTTTTAAAGCAGTAGGCTAAAGTATTTGAAATTTATGTAGCAATGTGTGTGTGGTGTCCTATTTATGATATTTTATGCTATTAAATAAAATGTTGAAACGGAATTTTTTCTAAAGAATAAATAACATCTGTTAAATTCCAAACTAGGGAAGCTAGCAAAACTAAAATTTTTCCTGACAATTAAGTCAATACATCCAAGTATACCTAATGAATGTACCTGATTAGTAAAAACTAATATGAAGAGACCTTGACGAATATTTACAAGTAATACATAAAGACATCGGTCTTTCCTACTTGTTACCTAATACTAATAATTTTTAGTATTGTAGTAAGCCAAAACTTTATCAGACACGCGATTGAAAACTAAGAATAAGTACCGTAGTCTATTTTATTTGATTTTTTGAACTTGTATTCGAAGTAGAAGACATCACTAAATTTAATTGGCCTTTTTATTACTATTTAGTTTCTTTATTATAAAATTCCGGATGATTTGGATTGGTTGAATGAATGTCAGACAGCTCTCAAAAATCTTGAATTAATCGACAGATACAAGAATTAGTGAAGAGTTGCTTCTCCGAGAATGTTTCCAGTTCAATTGGGGCTTTTGTAACAAAACCCATGGTTCTACAATAATACTTTGCGCTGTACTGCCAAAATGAATCCTTCTTTGAGTAATGACTTATTGTAAATGCGGATGACTTTGGCCGGCCTGAGCGACTTTGGCAATTTTTCGTTACTTATTTACAGTATTCATATTTCCGTGTACTAAAATACGAAATATTTATGTTTTAATTGTTGGTGTATGTTTTATAATTCTATATTGAAATATATAAATATTTCGTATTTTAATATAAATATGAATACTGCAAATAAGTAACGAAAAAAAAAGTCGCCCAGGCCGACCAAAGTCATCCGAATTTATATAGTATAGTGACAGTATAAAATTTTATCGATTTGTTTGACCCTATATAAGAAGGGTTAACTGTAATAATTCATAAAGACCCTATAATTGTGAAAATCTATTCTATTTCCTTTAGATTAAAGCGTACACACCATAACACGAAGAATATACTTATGTTAATGTGATAAACCTAATTCGTTTAGGAAGCATGCCCGCAACTTATAGTTATTTCAAAATGTCTAAAATACTTTAATAAAAATCTTTTTTTGACACCTTCCCGAAAACAATTAATTTATCCCATGTACGCTTGTCACATTATGTGATTCCTTGGAAGTACGAGTCTTACAAAAATAAATTTGGATTAAAGTGTTTCACCAGATTACTCCCGTCGAATTCGAAACGGTAATAAAAAAAGAGCGTAAAACTGACAGAAAAAGCACAATTGAGAATGTTATGTATTTACCTTTTCAAGAATTCTTGCAATGCTGTTTTTTAATAAGGGGAGTAAATTGTAAAATCCGCATTACATTAGGCAAATTAATCTGAAAGTTAATTTAGCGGTAAATTTAAATGTAATCAAGTACTTGTTATTTACACTTTTGTATTTAATTTAATTGTATACAAAAAATAAGTGCATAGTAATTTTAATATCTATTTTATTATTTGCATTATATTTCTAGTACATCAAATATCTCTATTAACATAACATTTTTCATTAATGTCTTCCTTTACCAGTAGGATTCTTGAGATCAGCAGTTACACCATCTGGAAATATTTGTCTGCGTGTTGTAACATTAATATCTACCCACCCTTTTGCTCTTGTGTGCCCTTCATTCAGCCATGTTTCGTCTAAATAATAGATTGGGTGTTGCTCATTTCTATATTTTCAATTTTCATATTGAAGATAAATATTTGTCTCCACAAAACAATGTCACCACCTTCGAGTAGGAAACTTTTACGATTACATTTGAAATATCTGTAAATACAAACTCTGCAAGTACCTATTATATAAAATACTTAAATAATTAGCATTAAAATAAAGCATTTTCATTAATTTATACAATGTTGAATGACTCATTGAATGTATATTTTGACTTTAAGATTTTGTTGAATATAGGAAGTTCTCCATTATAAAAAAAAATTCTTTTTATGATGCATTTAATAGTGTCGACAAATGTAGGTAGCAGCGCCTTTTTCTCCAGCTTTAATAGTGGTGAAATTAGTCCTTTATCTTTATATTCACCAAGAATACGGTGTTAAATATAAAAATACATATTTAGGACTATTTATAAATGTTAAAGTACAGTGGTTGAAATTTGCAGTTTTATCAGGTTTTCTTAATTGTAGGATTACTACCAACAATGTTTTTGTACATGTTCAGTGTAACTTTGTTTTCCTGTATAGACAAATGTAGCACGTTTTTACAAGGAAGTACTTGAAACTGATTTTCTTGTTTAAACTTGGTAGAAACACAAAAACATAATAGAAAAATATTTAACGAAATATTTACTCAGTTAGTGTGTACAATATGGCGTCCCTAAAATACCAAATTTTGTCAGTGTAAACATGACCGGCGACAAACCAATCGTATTTTGGCGAGCCGTTTTTAATTTACTGCCCTTATTAAGAACAGACTATATGGATAATCTGTCGGTGGCAGTGACAGACTACCTAGCCTGAAAAACTTTTTGGATAGAATAAAATAATTATAAATTACAATGCATTACCATTTTTAAAGCTGATCCGAATTATTGCAGTAGCTTGTTCCGCGCACATGTGCGTTGTAGAGCACAGAGTTGATCGAAGGAGCACAAGTTAGTAGCCACTCTGTTGTCTTTACAATGTTGATTACAGGATACTAAATACCGCTTCAGTTATTATTCTTCTTGTAATTACAATTCTGTACCCATGCATATCTACATATATTATACAGCGTGCATATACGCAATAATTTTCTAACTATTTACTATTGCCACTAGAGGACCCAGGTTGTACATCACTTACCAAAATAAACTGGTATACTACAAACCAAGTACTTCGGAAACAATTTTAGTTTACTTGCGAACATTAAATAAGCATGGCAGTATAAAGTTACATACACTGCAAATACGTAACGTAGGCATCCATATACCTACGTATCAAACACTCAAGACCTCTTAAGCTCGCGCACAAGTATTATCTGTACACATACGAGTACATACTTGTCAAGGGGTAGATGATTTTAGTAAAATTAGTTTACCCAGAAACCATTATATATCCAAACACGCCACCACTATTATATTCATAAAGTATACAATTACTGTTGGTTCCTCCCTAGTCTCTACAAAGTTTAAGGCCAGTGAACATATTAGAAAAACGAACGATAACTTCCTCACATATTAGGTTTCCTCGAGGCTTTCACTAAACTTGGGGCGGACTACACTGCTTTATCGGAAAATCAATTGATGTTGATGTATTATTCATGGTTACGAGTGAAAAAGGTCGTAACAATTTTATATATTAGACATGATACATTAAAAAATTAATACTAGATCGTATAATCGTTTATAAGTATTAATTTGTAAAAATAGTCAATTACACTCAGAGAGACTAATGCATTGAATCAACAAAAACAATGTTGATTCAGCAACGTTTTGTGTTTAAATACAGTCAACGAATTAATTTAGTTAAGGGAAGAAAGTGTCGCTGTTATGTTATTTTTGTTTACTGCAACATAAAACTTTGCTACTGAAACATAAAACTTTGTTACAACATTAATTTAAGACAAAATAGTTCTTAACCCAATGTTTTTTTTGTTTTGCTATTTCTTCAATAAGGATTTGTTGTTGGTGCAACAAGATGCATGTAACAAGAAATATGTCTTAATTAAATAATAGTATTTTGATTAAAGCCACTAAAATTTTGTTTATTGCAACCAAAATAAAACAACAAAAACCATTTCGTTGGGTGAACATTATAAACGTAGCAAACGTAACGATAGACAAATATATCTTCAGGTATTAGGGACGCCAGAATTTTTCCTACTGACAGAATCGCCAAAGCTGTACGCTAAGGAGTTATTACTCGTATACTTTAGGCTCCTAATTATATTGAACGTATGTACATATGTACAGTGGGTGGCCAATGAATTAGAAACTTTCGTCAGTACTTGACTTAACTTTTATGAGTATTTAAGAGTACTAGATGGTATTTTACGTCCCCATATTGAAAATATCAGTACACTAGACTGTATATACATATATGTACCATCACGGACTTTGGTTATATCCGGTATCTAGCGGTACAGCCTGCGCTCCTGTCACTATTCCCTTGTTGGGCACTGTAAAGATCCAATGTGACGCAATCAAACATCCCAAATTTAGCAATTCTCAAGAAAGAATTGCGGATGTATGGCTTAATGATCCGCAATTAAAGATGCAATTAATAGTTGTATTGAAAGTATGCCTCGGCGAGTACTAGAGTACTAGAAGTATTAAAAGTTAAGGATGGAAATCCCAGATATTGATAAATTTAGTGTAATGTGGGAGCATAATAGTAGTGCACATTTTCTTAATAAAATCTTAAAAATAATAGATTACTTTTTCTGTCTTACTTGGATTAAATTGTTAAGTCTTTCTAGAGTTTCTAATTCATTGGCCATCTACTCTATGTAGAAATATAAAAAACCGCTTGTTGACCAAATAAACAATTTGATTAAGCAATGTACCATCACGGACTTTGGTTATGTCCGGTATCTAGCAGTATAGCCTGCGCTCCTGTCACTATTCCCTCTAAGATAAAACAGACATGGTGACAGGAGCGCAGGCTGTACCGCTAGATACCGGACATAACTAAAGTCCGTGGGTGTACAAAGTTTATTTCGTGGGAGTAACCTATACCTAACCTGATTTAATTTGCTGTTGAATTCAGATATGATTTATGCCTTTGATTGAATTGAGGTTGGTGATAAGTGTCACACAAGTTTAGTTGTTTTTTGAAACTATATTTGTGTAGAGCACTACTACTCCGTACCACAAAATTTTGAATATGGAATAATGCGTCGGTTTGTGCCGCAACAAAAATTGCTTTTGTAAAAACTTAGATATAAGGCTTTCTTTTTGGCGGAGACAGAGACATGGCAGCCCCGGCACCCTCGTATTCCGAGATTTTGAGTATGCTATAATTTTGTGCCGCAAAAGAAAAATTCTGTCTTTTCATAGTAGGACTATCTATCTGGGGAGGCTGGGGATATGCACCCAAAAACTGTATTTGATAAAAAGTTTTCAGATTATTTTGCCTTTGTAATAATCGATATTTTCTGTATAAGTATATATTCAATATGTATATACATACATATTTATCTTCAGGTAATTATAAATGAGATGTCGTCTAAACGTCAACTTTCAAATTACAATGGTTCCTCTTATAGGAACCAACCAGACACGCGAAACAAGACCCGAGAAACCACCATGAATACATATATTGCTATTATCTGCATATAAAGAGTTGAATGCTTGGTTAAAGCCTACCTGCATCATTTTGAAGATACAATAGGTTCCTAGTGAAGTAAACTTGAAATTACTGACGCTAAGCTATATTGCTCGTCATGGCTTCTGCGGCAATGTTTACTGGATCCTTTATATGTGTATAAAGTATTTCATGGCCTTTTTAGGCACGGTTGACTGTACTACTACTATTTGTATAGTAAATCCGAAAAATGTTGTGAAGTTATTCATCTAAACATACCTGCTGCTAATGAGTGATACTTCACTTGCTCAAAGTTCAGCACTTATTACCAGTAGTCAATATGCTGTTCACTAATTTTCGTTCCTCGAAAAATGAAATATCACCGTGCAATCACAGATTGATGTAGAATAAGTGTCGTGCACTTTATGGATTATATTGCATAAGGTTTTTTTTTGAATTTATATTTTGTGTTCATTTGGAAAGTTCCTCCGGTTTGTGTTGACATTTTGATAGAAATGAATAAGTATGTGTTTTTTTACATAAACATAAATTCAAATGACACTTCATTAGCGTCTATTGACAATCATAATTAGCAATTAAATTCTTACGTTGATTTTAGTTGAAACAAATTGTTTCTCAGTTTTAAACATAGATTTGAAAATGGCCGACACTGCAGAAACGAAGATTTCTTTAATCTATACTTATTATCGAAGTGGTAATAAATTTGATAATGTGTTAGTTTACTCGGTTCAGAATTGCACCGAAAAATTTCAGTTCAATTTTCACATACTGCATTGCATTATAGGCAATTTAAGAAAATATTGGTGAGAACTTTAAAACTGTTTTTTGAAACTGGTAGCCTTTCAAGAAAATCAGGCAGAGGAGCACTTGAGGAACGTGCACTTCACCTTGTCAATTGTGTTGAAGAAATTAACGGAAAATGAACCACAAACATTTACTCGCCATCTGAGTCAACAAATTAACTTTCTGTTGGTACAAATTAACTACTTATAAGTAAATGAAAGAAAATCACAAAAATCCACATGCAATAATTATTGAGGAATAGGGGGAAAAAATAGGTGTTTGGGCAGCGAGAATCCAAAAGTGAATCATAGGACTAATATTTTTTCATGAAACGTTAACTGCTCAAGGTATCGCATAGAAATTTTCGAACCATTTATCAATCGGTGGATCAGGCTGTTGATGGAATGAATGTGATTAGAAATTTTGAACGAAGAATTTTAAAATGTATTTCTGTTAAAGGACGACATTTCCAACACTTGTTATACTGTTCAATTATTATTTATTTATTCGTGTTGGAAAATATAGAGTACCTACAATAATATTGCGATTATATTATAGTTTTCAATAAATACCTATTATTTCTTATTTATTAGTACATAAGTATCATATGTATAAATCTGTTAAATATTTTCTACTTTATAGGTTAAGTGGTCAGATTTAATTAACGACATACATAAAATATGCTCAATATGTCACATGCTACTTGATAAACTTTTTAAATAAATGAGTGTTATGATGCACTAGAAAAGTACTTGAATATGCATACATACATATAATAAACAGTAAATACTTTTGAGATGTTAAGATGCTGCAAATTTCGTGTTTATCAAAATGAAGAACATAGCCGCTATTTATCTAAGATTCTCTGCTGAAATTAATGTTAGTTTAATTAGGTCTTATGGGCGAGTCCTTCGCAGTATTGAACCAACGCTTATCTAGAAATCTTTTCGGTTGAATTCTAATAATAGAATTAGAAGTAAGCAATACCTTTCTACTTTTTTGTTTTTCATAATTAATCAAGATATTAAATATGTATATTAAATTAAATAATCAAAATACTAGATATGTAATTAATGAGCGACAAGTCTGAACTCTATTGGAGTGAAAAACTACTATGTATAGTTTTTGTGAACAGTTTTATTATGTTTACGTATTATATGTAGAGGAATTTGCAAAATAAAAATATAGAATTCAAATTGTTAAAAGTACAGTATAAGTTATGATGATTACTTTATGAAATAACCATACAGTTATAAATAGCTCATACAATAGTAAGTAGTATAATCCCAAGAGTAATATAAATTAAGAACGGTTATCTAATATTATGGTTCAATAATCGATTCCCATTAAATGATACACATATTGTGTGAAAGATCAACACGCATATTTATTTTTTTGCCAGCTGAATAAGATCTGCAAGATCACGACACACATGATAAATTATTTGTAGAAATGCATATATGTATGTAAGGTGGTTAAAAACTTATATACGATAAATTTTCATAGTATACTCACGGACATATTGTGCTATTATAGAATCGTTCTGTTATTGATTGTTATAAATTACTACGTGAACGTCAAATTCTTATTTATCCCGCTGTGATATATGATACATTCTGAACTGACCTCATTTAGAATCTATCCTAACCAGACGTCGGTCGTAGGTTGCTCGGTCTTGTAAATAAACATGTAAAGTGTATACGCATATGTGATGGTGGCAAGCCGTGTTTTGGAAAATTTATTTTAACACGTTTCTCACTCGCGTCCTATATCCATTCTATTTAGAGGTAAAAAGCACTTTTGAGTATGGTTTCGGCTTTAATTAATTGCCACTTTAAGATATCTGCTGTTTTTAAGTAGCAATGTAGCTGTTAAAATACACTTTGCGATGTACGCGACATAATTTTTCCAAAGCACGCCACGAAAATTGCATAAAATGTACTCACAAACTCGTTTATTTCCCAAATGGTGATTTATTAATGCAAGTTGTATATTTACAGGTTCTGACAGAACTTGCATGTACAAGAAGTTCTTATAATTCACTTTCAACTCGAGTATTTACAGACAAAACTTACTATCGCTGAATGATGTTGGCTACAATTATACGATGGTTATACGATGGTATTTTGTTTTTACACTAAAGACGTTACTGGAAATAGAAAAGGCGTTGGTAGTGCTGGAGATACTCGATGTAACAAATATAACTTTAAGTGTATTTTTGTCAATATTACTTTTAGTATTAACGTCACTAGAAGCCCAGATGCTTTTCAACAGTTTTCATACGTGTCGCTTTCAAAATTGGTGCATTGGAAAGGAAATCCTACACATTTCCTGAGTGTACTGTTTGCATATGGCTATTAGGGACTAATTTTTATATTTATTGTTATTGATTTCTGAAGTACATATACATGCAAAGCAGAAATACAGTTTTTAGAAAGGTAGGTAGCTCAAAGCTACTAGATGTCCTATGGATGGGACCAATAAATGTAACTACGGTTAATCTGCTGTAGTAGACGCTATTTTCTAGCATGTTGGTTAGTAATCTTCACGTCTTGCGTAGTAGTTATTCTTTTTATAGTGTAACCATAGATTTGTCAATCGTTTTTAGATGAAGTATGTTCGTTACTTATATGTAAATTAAGAAAGTTGTAAAAAAATGTTTACCTAATTTTGTAGTGTTACACCTTGCTTTAGTACAACATTTCGTATTTATTTAAACTTTCTAATTTTGTCGCACGGTATCTGGTGCGACATTGGTTTTGAAATAAGATGCACCTGCATATTTCCATGTATTATTATATGTATGTACTATATATCTACATATCTAGTTTAGTCTGTATATGATGGTAACGCTTCCTTTTATTTCAGTAAAACGTAATTGCTAATCCGGATTGCCGTGGTGTTTTTGCTTTAACTTTACCGGCTTCATATTTACAACATAACAAAATCTAATAGGGAAATGAAATTCAGTAGCTAGGGGTAAAAGAAAAATTTTTCAACACGCAATTTCGTGTCAAATTCATTTATCGTGACTGATCGGGTTAATAAATTAATATTTAATCAAACAGAGGGGTCGTTACTAGATGGGATTGAGCGTAATGTTGCGTAGTGGGCAATGGACTGTAGTACTTCTGACATAAAGATAGATGGAAAGGGTAGTTAGTTTTTTGTTTGGTGCATGAATTTGATACGAAACTGATAAAAAATAACCTACCTGTCTTCGAGTCAAATATATAAAGCATTAGTTTATGTCATATAGTTTATGGTGTAAGTCTACTAAGAAATATAACCAGGAATGACATGTTGACTATGGCACGCATAAAAATTTCATTTTTGACGACAATAATGCGTTTGGGGGTAATACGAAATTATGTCTAAACCATAGTACCAGATTATTTATATCCGTCAAAACTTCTAACTCAATTTCTATACACCGTAGGAAATAATTGACGAGGACACTCTGTATAATCTGAACACGTGGCTCTAGTGCAATGAAATTTGGTAAAGTAGTGCTAGTAAACCTGTTGGGGGAAGGAATGCATCAATAACGGGGCATCACTTGCGAGCTGTGCGTATCATCGCTACACGACGGGGCATTCAGTTAATAAGTCGTCGTACGGCAGTGAGAGCGATGGCCAAGCATACCACCTCAACTCGCCTCCATAGCTGCTCAACGTTAGCCGGGGAAGCCGGATGATGTTTAAGTCTCCGACCGATCATATCCCAGACATGTTCGATCGGATTCAGATTCGGAGAACGAGCTGGCCATGGAAGCACAACGGGGCGTAACTCCTCATCTAGGTATCGGCGACGTGTCATCGTCTGCTGTACACGCAGCAGACGCGTACGTCCTCCATATGTAACAGCACCCCATACCATTATGTCATCTTGACGGTGGATATGGCGTGGTTGAACGCATTGCTCGAGTAGACGCTCACTAGATCGCCGACAGACCAAAATTTGCGCGTCACCGTTGCCCAATTCGAATCTAGTTTCGTCGGAAAACAAACTGTGCCCTCACTCAGCGCCCACAGATACATTGCGTTGACCCACCGGTAGCGTGTGCGGCGGTGTTCGAGAGTGTGTGGAAGCCGCTGCAACGCACGGCGCGCTCACAATTCACCCTCTACCAAACTCTCCGGTACAATTCGCATAGTGAGTGCGCTTTTCCTACCTGCTGGTCAAATGCCTCGAAGTTGCCTTGAGGACAACGTACGCGGCGTTACAGAAGGGCGCGGTCCTCGCGTGCTGTCGTCGCGCGAATCATTCCAAGCGCTACCTCAGGAATACGAATGTTATTTTTATTACATGTTACGAAATCCTGGTTTAAATTTTAGCGAATATTCTGTAAGTCACTTCTATTGCTGATTTTAAAACAATACTTCGGATATTATGCAATATTTTTTGTTGTCTACTTTAATTATCATGAATTGAATAAAATTAGATTTGGAAATTCCACCCAACCAAATTTCTATTTATCCCCACTATTCATAGGGAGATAGTGTTTTAGATAGCTGTTCGTAATGTCGTTCAAGTCTATGCTTTTTCGTTGTTTGGATAGTCAAATAGCTAACACACTGCCACATCTTCATGAAGAAGATTGTTTGAATACCTCATATAAATTTTAGGAAACAAAATCTCCAGGAAACTGGTACAACTAATAGAATTATGTTGCAGATGAAATTCACCTTTTATATCTAGACACTCTCATTATCGACCTGTTTGGAATACGATAGTCTACATACTACATACATTAATATCTACTTTCTACAAGGTGACACTGTTTTCTGGTTAATCGCTAAATGAGTGGATACAACTTAATATACAAACTTGTTTTAATTAAGATTGCAAGTATTTGTTTGCCAGTTAAGTTTAGTATGTAACGAACTCCGTTCGCGGCAAGAGAAACAATTTTTCGTTAGAAGATATTCTCATTTATTTTGACTAAATTTTTATTTAATTTAAAATTGTTTTCTTGCATTTGTAAATACATGTCAATATACTTGTGAACTATGTGTCCAGTTTTGATGTGCTATGTATATTTTAACCATGTTTCTGCTCATGATGTCATGCCACAAAAAGGTACTGGCCAGGATATATAAAGGCCGCGTTTTGATGTTGAAATCCACTTGCTTGCAGCAGACCCTGACCGTTGGGTGAGCCGAAGCCTTGTTGGCCCCAAATGTTCTGTGGTACGTGTCGAGTTTCCGTTGGCCACTGCGGAACCATCCCGACCCTGTCCATTGGGTGAGCCGAAGCCTTGTTGGCCCCAAAGTGTTCTGTGGTATGTGTTGAGTTTCCGTTGGCCACTGCAGAACCATCCAGACCCTGACCGTTGGGTGAGCCGAAGCTCTGTTGGCCCCAGCGTTTGTTTCCTCCGGTGAGGTGTCGAGAGTAGACACTCACATGCACTCCGTTAACTTGCATAAGACTATCAACCTAATTAATGTTTAATCGTTTGATTTTTAACTATTTAGAGGAATTTACCTGGCTTGTACCTTACGTGAGCATCACTTGTACATTTGCATTGCTACTATTGTATATAGAGACATCATACCGTTTTATATGTATATATCCGTTGCTCCAGCATTCCGTGTGGTAAACCATCTGTTTTGTCATTCATGTAATTTGTATATATGTATTTCATTTTATTGCTATCACCTGTGTACGAACAAGGATTCCTTTCTTTTGCCTCCAGTATTATTGTATAAACCGCTTGTTTTGCTATTCTTGCATTCTGTAGCCATTTCGCTTGATTTTTATTACCTGTATACGTAAAAGCATCTATTTTATTTTTGACCTGTAAATAAATGTATACAAGTATTTGGAACCCTACCTGTTTTATTTCTTCATGCTACCCCGAGGTTAAAATTCGTTAATTTTGCAAACGGGCATAACCTGTATTTATTTAGATAATTAACCTTTACGTCTTATGATGGTCTTATGATAACATCTTGGTGTCAAATGACAGGCTTTAGACAGCCTTAAAGTCACTACCTATCCTTGTTTTTTATTAAGAAGACCTAATTTAAAATAGCCCCCGAAAATATAGGCTTACGATTGGTTTATTGCCGGTGAGGTTAACACTGCCCAAATATGCAAGATTTTAACGACTCCATATAATAGGCACAGCTGATTTCGTTAAATATTTTTCTATTATCTTTTTGTGTTTCTACTACGATTAAACAAGAAAATCAGTGTTTTTAAAACTATTTGATGGTAAAAATGGATCCACAGCCTAGTACAAGTGGATTATCAATATCAATAAAGAAAACACAAACAACACTGCAAATTGCAAACACTTTAGGTAACATACATAAATAGTTATAAATATGTATATTTATATTTAACAATATTAATAAGTGTTTCGAAGTCAAGTGTTTTCCATATTCTTGGTGAATATAAAGCTAAAGGACTAATTTCACTATCATATTATTTAGACGAAACATTGCCGAATGTAGGCACAAGTGTGGGTAGATGGTAAAGGAAGACGTTTGATTATTTTACATATTGGTTCTAAAAACGGTTTTGTTGACGATGGGTTACTACTATTTGAAGGAAGAAAAACAGTCAACACGATGAAATGGATGCTAATGTTTTTGAGGAGTGGTTCAATAATATTTTAAAGAAATTGCCTGACAATAGTGTTATTGTAATGGATAATGCATCTTACCGTACCAGAAAAAGGAAAAAAACCAACAACTTTAACACGAAAAGCAGAAATGCTAGAATAGTTGCTTCAAAAACAAATACCGTTTGATCCCTACATGGTGCGATTAGAATTAGGAATATTACAATGTATACGCTGTAGCTGCAAAAAATAAAAGCTTCATATTAGCCGAAGTGTTAAGCGCAGTTACAAATGTAACCTTGAAAATGTGTAGAACATGTAATGAAAGAAGAAGGCAAAATGTGCAAGTTAGATGGATTCCTAATAGATGATGTAGTGGAGTAGTTTATTATTTCGGTTGGAAATGGTGACACCAGTGTCAGTGATGTTAGTATCGACAGTGATAGTGCTTCTGCCGAAGAAGTGCAGAATTATGTATTTACAATATAATATCATTATTGTTAAATTAAGTCACACCAGTTTTTGTCGATACATAGCTTCTTCCTATCGTAATTTATAATAGTATGTAACATTAATTTAAAATTTCTAAAATACAAATTTGATGTTAAGATATTTGATGTAGTACCAATATAATGCAAATAATAAAATACATATTAACATTAATGTGCACTTAGTTTTTTATAAATGTGTTGTGTGAAATTTATTTGAATATCCAAGTGTAAATACATAACTCATTTGACTGTAATACATCATT
>SMLS01062022.1:0-33746 GCA_004785975.1 Popillia japonica
AAAAAAATTATTAACATGTAATTCTATGTAGGTGCTGGAAAATCATAATAAAATATTACCTTAACAGTAGAATAAAAACAGCAAACACAATAATCAAATAATTTTCCTTTTGTATTACAAAATTTTGCCTAATAGTTCGACCAGAAATATTATTTAACGTTTACCTAATACTATTTTCAAGTTCCATCACATTTTGATGTCGCTGCTTGTAAATCTCATTCTTCACAAAACTCCAAAGATGAAAATCGAGAGGTGTCAAGTCAGGAGAGCGTTCCCCACCCTGTTGAAAATAAATACGGAGCTTATGAAGCAGTGGCATATCATATAAAAGATCATCCAGAACTTCTGTTAATAACCCAACATAGCGGTCTCCAGTCAAGGTACCATGATAGAAAACTGGACCTACAATTCTGTCACCCATTAATCCACACCACACATTTAAACTCAACTGGTGCTTGCACAAATCTACTATCAGAGCATTTTCTCTACTCCAATAATGTTGACTTTTCTTATTGCGCATTCCTAAATTGTACATTAAATTAAATTAATTTGATCGCAAAATTTTTATGCGTTTGTCTGATTTGAAAAGTTAGATTCATCAGACCATAGAATATAATTAAAGTAATCTGGACGTTCATTACAAGAATTTCTCAATCAATTACAGAACACTAATCTTCTTTCTGCATCGCCGGGAAGTAAAGTCTGAACTCTGTGGTTCTTGTACGAGCGCAACTTGTGTTTTTTTACAATGGCGTGCACTGTATTCTTTTGCAAATTTAATTCTCTGGTGCAACTTCGAATGGATTTTTCTGGATTGGTTTCAAAAAAAACCAACACTTCTGTTTCTTCCTCTATTATAAAATCATTTTTCTTTCTTCGTATCTTAAATGTATCTTCATTAATTCGAAATTTTCTATACAATCTTAGAAAATAGAACTGGTTTGGTGATTGACGATTCACATATGTGTTTTCATAATAACGAAGCGCATTTTTTCAGTTTTTTCTACAAATCAGATATGCCTCTAGCATATCACACCTTTCTGAATGCGTAAACGGCATTATTTTTAATAAATATGGGGGAATTAATGATTATAATTATAAGAAAACAACACAACGCAAATCAAATAGCCGACTATTCTTAATAAACTATTTTAATAACTAACCGTGCGAAAGAGACTTAAACGTTTTTGACAACGTAAATGAGCATATTATATGCTCGTTTTGTCTAAAAGTGAAAGAAGCCTACTATTAATAATGTATCTTTGACAATTAAAATAAAATAGAACAGCTTTATTATTCTCAAAACAAAAGCCACACAAAGCCATATCGCGAGAACCGAGAAATGCATTGCACAGCACACTTGGGCAAAATTGTGTAATACAAAACAAAAATTATTTGAGTATTGTGTTTGTTGTTTTTATTCTATTATTAACGTAATATTTTATTATGATTTTCCCAAGAGCTACATAGAATTACATGTTAATAATTTTTTTAAACTTTGAACGCTTCTCATTTTTTTATTTTTGCGTTAAGAATAGTTATGTACTGGATATTTTTTGTTCAAAATATTATGATGACCAAAAATATGTACAAATAATACAGGGGTTCCATTTAAAAAAATTATAAATTTCGAAATTTCTCGGGAATGCGTTATTCAATTGTTTGTTCAAGAACTCCATAGTAATCAGCGTTAAAAACACTAAAACTTTCCTCATTTAACTAAAATCGCAGCTACAGAAATAACTAAGATAGCAATAGTGCACCGATAACTTTGGACACGGTGTATACATATAGACATGTCTCTGAAATAATTACTTTTTATGTACTATATATATATGTGTGTGTATTTATGTTAGTAGGTCTATGTATGTATGTACACAATTACGAATTGTTTCTGCACACAATAAGCATTTACTATCGTTATTGTATTGACTGCTATTCATACTACTTGCAACGCTGTGTTTTCTAAAATAAACCGAAGATGTACCTAGTTATTTTTAGTAAATTATATAAATTAAAAACAATAACATTGTTTCCTTACCAATTCGAAAAAATCAACAAATCACGATCTAGCTCCTGAAAATTTTAGGGGAAATATATTGCATAAGATTATAATTTTCTTAATAAAACTGGTCACTACCATACCTAATTGCTAAATTTATCTGGGCTACTATTGATAAGAAATTTTAAAATAAAGAAGCACTCACTGACAGTCAAATTAGATTTGTACACTTTCATGAAATCTATTTGTAAAAAAAAGTAATAGTGGTTAAAATCTACTACGTATATATTTAGCTAAAAATTGAAAATGTAGATTTCATTCCAGATTAAAAAGAATATAAAATATTGCTAAAAAAATAAAACAACATACACTCAATTTTAAACAATGTATGTATTTGTAAAACGTATAAAATGTAACTATATTAATATGTACAAAATAATAATATGCAAACAAATAAAATGACAATAAATATAAAACTTTACGCTTAGCGATATTTTTCGATATTATTAGATAATATAAAAGAAGAAAAATAAAAACTTACATTTTAACGAAGGGAAATTAACATGTGTTCACAGGAATTTTTTTACAAAACTAACTAAAACGTTTTCATTCTGTACTGACTTCTAATAAATAATAAAATATACACGCGACAAAATTAAAAAATAATACCTACAGTTTTTCTCGTTTAAACTCTCATATTTATGGACGGAATATTGGCACTGGTTACGAAGAAATTCAACACGTGAAACTAACTAAAATCGACCAAGAAATGATCGAAATGTATATGGTCGCCGAAATCTGGTGATAACGGTTTGAAATCCATCGACGTTAACGAATCTTCGGCGAAATCTACCGAAAAATCTGCAGGAGTCAAGGAATGATCGGAAAAATCGGATTGCAAAGGCAGAGATTCACCGTCGGATTCCAATAACAAACCGTCTAATTCACTACAATCCGATAATAAATACTGATGATGACTGGGTTCGGAACCACTTAACACTGCACTCAATGAAGATATGTATTTCATTGCTAATCTAAGCGTGGTAATTTTCGTTAATTTCTCATTAGATCCCGAATGCGAATTGTACATTTGAGGAACAGCTTTTCGCAAAGTTTCGAAAGCCTGATTGATCTCCCGCATTCGACTTCGTTCTCTTGCGTTCGCCGTTTTACGCCTGTATTTACTTAAAGGTGCCGGTTTCTGTTTAGGTTTCGGTGATTTAGTTTTACTCCCCGAACTGTTATTATTCGAGGTATTTCCTGTGGTCGTCGAACATTTCTGATTCTCTTCAAGATTCGAATTGTTCCTCCGCCTGACAGATCTGGGTCTTAAGGAATACTTATCACCGCGTGTTGATTTATCCGAATCCGAATTATTATTGGAATCTGTCGTGTATTGGTGCGCATTATCTACCGGCAACGAAAGCCTCTTGGATATATCTTCATCATATTCTAACATCTTTACCGGGATATGAATTGACACTTTACGCGACTCTTTGCGATCAGGTTTTTGGTGTGCTTAGCTATTGAGGAGCTCTCCTCTCCGGTTTAGATGCTGTTCGCTGGACCGCTGTGCGGACACTGTTCGTTTTGTGTCAGGTAGATCTACAGGTATCTCCCACTAGGCGAAGTTTGGATCCTCCACTCTTACTCCCGCACTCTGGTGACCCTTATAGAGGCGTACATAGGCGATTCCACTACCTTAGATATGTATGTATATACGCATAGTATTACTCACTTCTGTTCCAGTTTGATTGACTCGATTTTTTGGTCGTGATAAAGATTTTAATCTTGGAATCGGTTGGAAAAGGGATCTGTTCTAATGGGAACTTAAAATTAAATTAGTTTTAATAGTAATGATTACCATAATACTATAAATAACTGCTGCAAGAATGTTTTTATTCTACTTCAACTAATGAATATATAAAAATAGTGAATTATATACGAGGGTGGTTTGATAATTAACTTGGTTCACACACTAATAGAGGGCGCAAGTGTAATCTGTAAATGCAGTCATAAAGTGTCATTCTTATGAGTTAATATTCTCTGGTTTTAAGTCATTCTGACAGTAATTCGTTGTTTGACAGTTACTTAAACAGAAGGGTTTCGAATAATAGTGAAAAATGGATAAAGTTGCAATTTGTGGTGTGATTCAATTCTTTTATCTCGATGAGAAAACAGCAAAGGAAATTCATGAGAGAATTTTGCCTACAGTGGATGACTCATGTCCTTATTATCAGTGTGTACGACTTTGGGTAAATAAGTTTAATCCTGGCAGAACAAGCATTAAAGATGCACCATATCCTGGAGCCCCGAAATCAGCTGTGACACCCGAAATCATCGGTAAAGTCCATGATTTGATTTTAGCCGGTAGACGAGTAAAAGTACGTGAGTTAGCGGAAGCCACAGGGATTTCAAATGAGCGAGTTCACTTCCTTTTGCATAAAGAATTGCACATACAAAATCTTTAACGTTTACTCACTCAAGAACAAAAGAAAGAAGAATATAGTACAGTTTTTTCGCCGTTTTGTAACAATGAACTAAAGTTGGATACACCACTATGTCTCGGAAACAAAACAGCAGTCGAGGCAATGGATTTCCCATGGCGAAACTGCTCCTATAAAAGCGAAATGTGTTCCATCGGCTGGAAAGGTCATGGCATCAGGTTTTTGGCACGCAAAGGGAATTCTCCTAATTGATTACCTTGAAAAGGGAAGAACCATTACCGGAGAATATGCATCACTTTTGGACCGATAAAAGGCGGTAATAATAGAGAAACACCCAGAAATGGTAAAAAAAAGTGTTGTTTCACCATGACAATCGCCTATGCATTCAAGCCGTGAAGCGCAGCAAAAATTTGTCGAGCTCCGGTTTCAACTGCTTTCGCATCTGGGTATCGGCCAGATTTAGCTCACTCGGAATACCATCTATTCCCAAAACTAAAAACTATTCTAGCAGGACGACAACTTGAGTCCAAAGAAGTAAACCAGTATTTCGAAAGCATCGAAGAAATTCATTTCCGTGAAGGAATCGCGAAGGAAGGAACGTGGAGGCAAGTGCGTTAGCTTTCGAAGGGACTATGTCGCAAAATTAAGTACTCAAATTGTTTTCTTTCATAGCAAACCAATTTAATTATCAAACCGCCCTCGTACATCTATGACGTCCTTGGAATGGTTACTTTTTGCCTCCACGTTTTTGCTATAACGTTATGTTTAAACACTATTCTCCCCCCCCCCCTCTCCTTGTTTTAGTACCAGAATTCCTTCACAGTTTATTATCTTATAAGAAGCGTCTTGGATTTTTGACACCCTCTGTACCATGTCGCTTGGAATTTATTTATTAAAGTTTCAGCCATGATACCACTTATATTTTGAAGTCAGACTAGATTAAAAAAAAATTACTTGCCACTACTGTTCCGAAATTGAAGTTTTGGAGTTGCTTCAAGTTGTAATAGTTCTGCACATTTATCCAAAATTCTCATCTCTCACGTATATTTTTTTTTCTTCCTCAGAATTGAGGAACTGATTGATTATTTTCCCGTAACAAGAAGTAACCTAATCTTCATATCAATGTAAACTTGAAACGTAAACGTTGAAGAGCTTACAATATTTTTAATTTTAAATGGGACGGAATAGAGAAAAGAGGGCATTTTAAAGGTAAAGTTAAAAATTTTATTTTTCATTACCATGGCGTGCTAGTAATTTTACAGCAGTCCAATAGTATTATATGTAGTATTGCTAGATAGATTTAGGAAGAAAATTGTTTGGAATACTGTGTCAGATAATTCGTACTATTTTCTAAAGCATGAAATCTGTATAAGGACCCTGGTATAACATCGTTCCAATATCAATACAAAATCATATCAAAGCAGCTTAGGATTCATATGTCATCTTGGGTTAATCTTGAGCCTGTCATTGCCCAAGCATGCCATTCCTTTTGCTGCTACTTCTAATAATCCAAAAATTCATCAAATGCCATGATTGTCACCTGATTAGTTGCATAAGTTGGCAAAAGGAGTGACAAGAAATAAGGTTCTAGAGAAAAGGTGTTTGGACCACTTTAATAGAGCTTAAAGAAGTTCTTGCAAACTTTGCTGCCCTGAAAAATCTGCCTACTTCATAGTTTCTTTTTATGTTGGTTATAACTGTCAATATGATGGATCTAAAACATAAATTACCTAAATACCCATCTACTGGCAGTTATTCTGTTGTAAGTGACTATGCTTGTGGCTGCGGTGCCAAGATGACTAACGGAAAAAGAGCTAACAAAAAGATTTGCTTTAAATTATATAAAAGCTTCCTATGTAAATACTGCAAATTGATGAACCAAATTTATCGTAGTGAGTGTGCATCTTTGCAGTCCTTGCCAAGGGGGCTGTACAAGTCTGATGACGATGACATAAATAACAGTCAATGAAAGAATTCTGTCAAAAAAGTCAAATACGATGACAGTGTTCATACGATTCGAAAAAAAATAACTCATTCCACCTGGCCGTTTCTCTTCTCATTTTGAAAAAAAAATGTTTACTTTGAAATGCGGCTTGTAGGGTGTAAGGTGCTACAACTACATTCAGAATGCTTTATCACAAAATTATAGCTTCCGAACTATTTTTTTTTCTTTTCTGTTGATGAGTGCACAAGAGTAGTGTGTTGTTTGGCAGCACCACCAACAAGTCGTGCTGTTTAATGCAGATACTGTATAAGCTAAATAGATTTCAAGGTAACACGAATACCAATAGAAAATTGTCAGAAAACTTATTTAATTTTAGAATATAAATTCTTCTAAAGTATATGCAACTGCAAAGAAGCAAAATTTAACTGGGAAACAGCAGATCTAAATACATATATAGCTTAAAATTCTCTATAATTTTAGTTGTGATAAACATAAATAAAAAGTTGCTTGAATCCTATTAGAAAATTTCGACACAATCTCCTCGTTTTCGATTCATTAATTAGATAACCTCTTGATATAAAATATCGTAAAACATAAACAAATATTTCATACTTACTAACCTTAGAAACAGTGAGCCGGAATACATACATAGTATTAATTAGTAGTATGACTATTGCATAAACATGAAAAAAGTAGTGGTTAATTTTTTATTTTGTTGAAAATAAATCTACAAAAAAAAAAAAAAACAAATTTAGCTAGTAGATTATAATTTTTCAACTAAATGTATGTAGAAATTAGGATTCTCCACCTCGGCTAGTGGTTTGAAGTCGCCGAAAAGTTTATAATTACATCTCATTTCAAAAGCTTCCATTAACATTGATTTAAACGGTTCTAACCGATGTGGATAATAGGACAAGCGAAATTCACTGAAAATTTTAATAAATTCAATACAATATGTAGTAATGACGCACAAAGTAAAGAATTACCTAACTTCTTCTTCGTTATAGGCATCCTTTGATTTTAGAACATCTGACACGTTTATCATATAATCCATCATGACCATAGCGGGTTTCCCACATTCGAATAATACTGAGGTTTTTATGTCTGTCATATGTTTGCTCTAAATAATTGAGACAGATTAGACAAAAATAATAAATTTAATAAACTTCTTACGTTGTAATACAAGCATTTGGAAGGTGTAGAACCTGTTGCAATAATATAATCATAATTCCTATGGTCAATTAATAAAAGTCCACCGGGTTTAACACATTTTTCGAAATTCTTTATTGCTAATCTAAAACAATATACAAAGATTTGTAGGCGGGGAATCTTGATTTAAAAATGTCTTATCTGTATGACATAATTTTGTTTACTATTGTATCAAATTACATTAATTTAGTATAAAGATGTGTTACAACATGTGATGCGATAACCTTCATTACCTCACAATAAGTTTTATCAAGGATTTGCTGACGTAACTAACACCAGAAAAACAACATAGTATTTAACACTATATTATACGAAATAATTCGCTAAAATTTTGCAACAAAACGTGTTGTGAAATTTTATAAACTGAGAATTTCAAAACTGTTACCTCTGTTCGCGCTGATCTCCATAAATATCCATCATATGAGCAAACGAATTTCCCAAACATATAACCGCATCGAATCCATCACCAATATGCTGTTCGATATCTTCATATAAAGTTAACCAATTTGCTTCCTCAATTACTAAAATAAATTTCAAACATAGATATGCATCTTTAAAATCACTCAATAAAAAAATTAAGAAGAAACCTTACCCCAATTATCAAAAGCTGGTTCTTTCCTTCTTGACCACCTTTTCTTAAGAGCATATTTTAACATTTTATCAGAAGCATCAGCGGATACCACCTCAAAACCTTCCTCTAAAAGAAGAACTGAATCGATTCTAGAATTGAGCAAACTTTCAAAACATTCCTTTCAATTTGCAAAAAAAAACTAACCCTGTGCCGCAAGCAACATCCAAGATGCGTTTACAACCCTTAGATCTCAATAAACCCACTAGGAAATTTTTATAATTTTGGGTACGCGAATTTTTATCGCCGATAAATATTTCCCAAACTTTAGCTGCTTTTCCGTCAGCATATTGATCTTTAACTCCCTCAGCTGCAGTACCTAAAGAACGGCTTCTAAATACAGTATCTGCCATGCTTTCAATATTATTAATATAAAAGCGTTCGCTTTATATTTCAAATTATACTTCGTGTATACAAATGACCACTTCAAATCACACTTTACAACTAATCAGACTGTATGACATTACACACAAGTCCGTCACATATTTAAATACTTCCACGGTGTTGAAAGAACGAGATAGTCGAAGAATATTAGAGTAATTATGAAAACAGTCTGGTGCAATATCTGATTGTATTTACGACAGTTGATTCGGTAAATTTCGATACATCCCAGCAGTTACTAACAATAATTAATGTAACTTATGCGCTTACGCAAATACATACTTACTAATTTAAATAATATGGACAAAGCAAGAAATTAATAAATACATATATCAAAAAGAAATTATTTTAATTGGGGCCTATTCGATAAATAAATTATTTATTGAAATAGTTTTATTACTGTCACTATTTTTTTTTCTTTATTATAGGAATCGTAAAATTCAAATTTGAATAATTTACTTAGATTTAACTTAGATATAATGTGCGCCATCTATACATTAAATAGTAAACTGAGTACTGCATATGACGCATTGTGTCTACATATACTGAAGGAAACTGTAATGAGCTGTCAATCAAAATCTCAATGAGATCATTTATTGTATTCGGCAATTATTTATACTTGTGGTACTATAAAGAATAAATAGTTCTCTAAATTGTAATTGTGGAATAAATAAATGACGGAATAAAAACTATATTAAAGAAGCTAACTTCAGTAGCTATTTATCTTAGTTCAGTCACTTGACAAATGATGGCGCCCTAAGTACTTCTAAAATAAATTCTAAAAGGAACTTTAAAATACAAACATGGGCATATTTTGTTTGTTTTATCGTTTAGAATTATTTTCTGTATTTAACTTTATATTTTGGTACAATATAATAGTAATCATAATAGTATTTGCAATAAAATCCCATACACTTAGTTTTGGCTGTATTAAGTTGACCTTTCTTGTGACATTTCTAATTTGACATTAGTCAATTTAAATCAATCAAAATTGATCAACATGTTAAGATTATCTGAATGTGATAAAGTATTAATATTATCAAAATTAGAAGACGGTTGGTCCATAAAAAATGTAGCTAGAATATTTAATATAAATAAATCTACGGTTTTGAGTGTTAAGAAAAAATGGGAAGAAGATGGAAGTGTTAAAAGGAAAGAAGGTTCAGGGCGGCCGAGAATTTCAAATCAGCAACAAGACGAAGTTTTATTAGATTATTTATAAGAAAATCCATTCAAAACAGCAAAAGATGCTGTATTTCACACAAATTTTCCAGGATCTTGGTCAACATCATGAAACGCAGAATTAGCACTTCCGAGTGCTAAAAAACAGTTATTATCTGTAGAAAATAAACAATCCAGAGTCTTATTTTCATTAAATTATATACATCGCGAACAAAATTTCTCGGAAAGTGTAGTATTTTCGGACGAAAAAATATTCCAGTCAAGCCACGATGGTCACGTGAAAGTGTACCGCCCAAGAAACACAAGATATGATGAAAGATATGTGGCTCCGCCAAATAGATCTGGAAGATTTTCTGTTACCGTCTGGGCATGGATGTGTGCACAGGGTGCGGGAGTTGCATAGCAAATTGAAGGCCGTTTAAACTCCCAATCATATCTAGATATCTTAGAGAATGTTATGCTTCCGTCAGTATCACAAACATATGCTAATAATACTTTCATTTTTCAACAAGATAACAATCCTCTGCACACCGCCAGAGATATCGCACAGTGGATTACCATTCGGAACGTTGAAATATTACCTTGGCCATCACGCAGGCCGGATTTAAATCCGATTGAAAACGTTTGGGCTGTAATGGTGAAACGAATGTATGAACGAAACTTAAGATTCCGTTATAAAAATGAATTATGGGCGGCAATTGAGAATGCTTGGGAGGAATTAAGTGAGGATCAGGATATTTCGAGAAATCTTATTCTGTCAATGCCAACAAGACTTGCACAGGTTTTGATCTAATGGTGCAATGATTAAGTACTGACTTATAATTAGATACCTCCTATACTACCTTCTATAGTCGTATGTTTATCGTTATTATTAACAATATAGGATATTAACCAAATTTTGTATTTGATTTTATACTAAATACCTACCGCACTGTCCAACGGACTACATAAATATTATGTTCAATGTTCATATCTTATGTCAAATCTGTCAAAACTAAAGTCAGGTTATATTAGTAAAATAATCTTAAGAAACAAGCTACTTGACATTAAAGTGTACGGGATTTTATTGCAAGCCAGTGTACAAACCCAAACTTCAACTTATAAGTTGTTTTATAAAACATAACTTTAAGAAATTTATGGTGGCTTCTATCAAGTTGCAAACAATCACATGCATTAGAAGGGTGCCAAACCATGGCGCATATTCCAGCTTATGAGACAACACAGCATTTCTTAACAGTAAGATTTAGGCGGTTTTACACCAATATGAAGTGTTTGTTTAAAATTTCGTGCGGCAAGATGGCGTCATAGTACATAATGTTATCAGCATAGGCCATAACAAAGCAACTAAAATATATGTCAAGAGATCGTTTATGAACAGTTTAAAGAAGAGAGGGCCTAAATTTGAACCTTTGAACCGGCAAATACAAATCCGTTGTAAGAAACATGACATTGACCTTTACTTCAATAGGAGTCTATTAACCTAATAGACAGACCCAAAAGCAAGTGGGAGGTCTTTTGTTTCAAAGACTTTCTAGCCAACTAAGAAAACAAAACAATCCCTTCATAGTTTCTAAGCGGCTAATTCTACTTTCTTTACTTCTGGATGTATTTACACACTGATGCGGCTCAATAGGCCAACGTCAAATCCGTCTATTTTCCTTTTTTCAGAATCGTTTCATGTATTTTCAGCGATTAGTAATGGAACAGAGACAAAATTTTGTAATAGCTTTTATGATATACTTGAAAATCATTTTCTGTGCTCACTCAAAGAACGCAGAACTTGTCGGTTCTCCAAAGAGCAACAGTAAAGATACTATAGCTGTAAATGGTTTGAGCGCTAATCTTGGCTTCACTTCAAACAAATTTGCTATTGGCTTTGTGCAAGTGTAAATATCGGAACAATAGGCGTAACTGGTTTACATTTTTGTTAAATTACGTTACTATCAACGTTTTTATTTAAATTACACAATGCTAGTACTACCTGCATAAACGTACAAAAAAAATGAGTAAAATTAAGCTAACCACTAATTTGGGTTCAAGTACTGCAAAAGTGTAATAGATTAAATAGATGTATAAGCATGTGAGAGAATAAGAAGAAATAATGTCCTGTATATGAAATATGCTAAGAGATATGTTAGAACTCGTCCCAGATGGTGTATCAGAGCCTATAACAGAATCAAATATTTTTGTAAAAATTAATACACACTCCATCTTAAAACATAAAATAAATATAACTCAGCACAATTTTTAACCATTATTAGTCTGAAACTGTAGCTTGTTACCTTCTACAACAGATCTGCAATTTTCCTTCACACTTTATTCAGGCTTAGGACTGACAGTGTAAATTACTGGCGTGTTTAAAAATTGCAGTGGCTCCACTGTCTCGTTTGTGTTAGTAAAGAAAGATGAAAATAACACGTACCTTATCTTATTCCTTCAATTTAAATATTAAATCGAAGGAATCAGAACAATCCAGTTCACTTCAACACTAATTCACTCACTGAAACACAATTTAAACACGAGTTTTAAGGAGTGTAGATGGCGCAATGTGCTAACCAGAGCAAGTGACTCCTCTTAATCAGCAGAATTAATAAGGTAATTCAAAATAGAGTCGCCTTAGGAAAACAAAACATTTAAGAGATTATAAATTTTGGATACTATAAACGAGATACTCATCAATACATTCACAAATATCATTTTAATTTGTACCAGGACATAAAACTCAAAATAGAGTCATTCCTCAAAGATTTACACTACACGACTAGCAATAAGGTAACTCAAAATAGAGTCGCCTTATTAAAATGAATTAGAGATTGTAAATTTTTGAAACTACACTACAAAATAACCAACTAAACTTAAAAAAGGAATAATGTTAATGTCTACGAATAGAATGTTAAATATTTCAACTGTACAAGGAGACAACTCAAAATGGAGTTATCCTCCAAACATTTATACGACACAACCGGTAAAGTACCTCAAAATACAGTCACCTTATCAAAACAAAAGCTTTCAACTATATACATATTTCTGGCAATACAAACAAAGTAAGCACCAAATCCTTCACAGAAATCATTTCAATTTTATCAACAGAACCTTAAGAATTTTGTAGTAGACGATAATTCAAAATGACCCTATTGGTAAGGTTACGTAACTCAAAATAGAGTCGCGTTATGGAATCGAAAACACAGAATTACTACAATAACAAATAAATAACAAGGCGATAACTCAAATTGGAGTTATCCGCCAAAGATGTAAACGATTCAACTGGTAAAGTAACCCAAAATTTAGTCACCTCACGGAAACACAAATGGTTCAGTTTAAAATTTTAATTATACGAGACAAAAATTTGCACAACCTTTACCTTATTGTATTGACAGCTGGAAGACAATTGACCAACCACACATAACTCAAACTTGAGTCGTCTTTAGAAAGAAGTTATGTGTCTACATAAACAATAATAAATCAACCATTAACCTGGTTTCAAGTGCTGCTAACCTGCAATCAAAAATATAAAGTACCTATTAATAGACAAATCTTATTTATACAATTTAGCATATATGTATATACTTACAATACTTCACTTGTTTGCAACACCACACTAACTTGAAGTTCTGGAATGCTATTTTCACAAAATTATCAACGAATACATAATTTAAATTTGAGTTACGATTAACTTATTAGGTACATATTTACAAGTCCAATATAAAATAAAATAAACCAACCACTAACCTGGTCTCAACTGCTGCCAAACTGTAATCAAAAATATGAAGCATTAACAGACAAATCTTATTTACATAATATAACATTATACGGTACTTACAATACCTCACTTGTTTGCATCATCATACTACAGTTGATGTTCTGTTGTTTTTACAAAATTAGAAAAGAATACACAACTTAAATTTGAGTTACAATTAACTTATTAGGTACATATTTACAAGTCCAATATAAAATTAAATAAAGTAACCACTAACCTGGTCTCAAGTGCTGAAAATATTATTAACAGACAAATCTTATCTACATAATATACCATGACTTAAATTGGAGTTTGAATTTTTTTTTTAATAAGTTTAAAATTGTAACATTTTACAACAACGAACAAAAACCGATGAAATGTAAAATAACAGAGATATTTCGGAACTATGTCAAGAATTCTTTGAGGGCTTTTAAATCATTCATACATCATTTACATGACAGACTACCATTCAATAAGAATACTTCCTAGCAAGGATTATCCTCATACCTTTAACAAAATCCATCAAAACATCTACACGGCAGACTACGATTGCAACCATAGCAATCAATATCCCACAGCTTTAACAAATAAATTAATTGCACAGCAGACTAACACCCAATAAGAATACGTTCATACCCCTTAAGTAACGTAGAGCAGACCTACGCAAGTTTGAGACCTCATCGAATCTCTCATGAACGAACAAGCGCCCCCAACGAGTTTGCTAGACCCCGTACAGAGGTATGTGGTGTCATTGGAACTGTGCCATTCGAGCACCCACCCGGAAAAAAATCCAAGTGTCAAACAAGAAGCGAGAACCTGACGAACATAAGATATCTCAGAAATCTCGCCCCATTGTATGTCCCTCACACCATCACAGAAGGGATACAAAAATTATCCGCATTCATATTGGGGTTAGTGCTGTGCTTGCGTCCATGCCATAATGGCATGGTGGAAGCGGTAGGGGCGAATGAATTAAGCTGGGGATATTGAAGCAACCATACATACAAGAGCAGGGACAATATGAACACGTAATAGATTTACGAACGTAAGTCTTATGTACTAGATGCGTCCGCGTATTACATATTGAATTAATCTTATTATGCAGATAGTTTTTCCATTGTTAGGTCAATGATAACACTTAAAAGGTCATAAAAATACATATATTATATTGAATTAATAGCATTTTACTGTTAAACAGTTATCGCAGTTGCTTGATGAGACTGTCAATTTGACAGCTTTGTCCGCCCGACTGCTACCTAGTCGGACGGACCAAAAACAGACGATCCCCGTTGTTATGACAGCATGATTGGCCATGCAATGGGGTTAGCTTACATTCTGTTGATGGTGATTTCGGTAGCTTTATATTATAAGTGCGCAGCGCAATTAATACGTATCTTTAGCTAACCACGGAACTGCACTCACACTGTCGCCTTTAACTATCCTCAATATTATAATATAACCATACCGTTAGCATTCACAAAATCGGTGTTTAATCTAACGTGCGAAATGCCTAACAATAAGATGATGAAATTCCGTCTCATGCACGTACTATTTTTCATACATTCTGATAAAAAAGTAGGTACATCCAATACGAACACGTAATAATTATAGTAACAGATCTTCGTAAATATTATGGTGCGCACAATACTACAGCCGATTCGCGTCCAGCGCACATTAATTGTCAGTTTGACAGCTTCGTCCGCCCGACAGCTACCCAATCGGACGGACCAAATACAGACGATATCCGTTGTTATGACAGCATGATTGGTCGTGCAGTGGGGTTAGCTTAAATTTTGTCAGTGGTGATCACGGGGGGTCCACTAATATACCCAAGGTCAAAATTTTTAATAGTTCCAAACTACACCTGCTTTAGCGCCACCAGCTGTGACTTACAGAAAAAACTTGTTTTGTAGAAGAATTAAGTTTGCTGTTAAAGCTTTATAACTGTTGGTTGAAGAGAGTAGGCCCTGAAAGTCTACAACATGGATGTAACCAAAGTGAATTGGAACTACAGATTCTGTGATATCCGCTTCAGCCGTTTTTCAATGATTGACTCCTTGCGCAAAGCAGGCAGAAGAACAGGCAAGAAGTGTTCCAACAACATTGCTAGTATGTTATAAATTAAAGTTCAATATGTTCAATGATATGTGAAAACGATGGCGTCCGGTGAAGGTGCACCTACATATGCAAGTGGCGCTAGATCGGAAGTAAAAGAAACCCAGTAAGCTTAAACTAACCACTAACCTGGGTTCAAGTGCTTCGGAACTGTAATAAGGAAAATAGTCATATTAGTATATTAAAGCTATATGAAAAATATGGCCGAACTTTACCTTGAACATATTTATCCTTGCCTTATCCAGCAAGATCCATACTACATACTTATGACCAGCGACTTCACTAACCTGGAAATGAAGAATAGGATTTTTTACTTTTTTATTTCTTCAAGTAAGTTCAGCTAGTTTAGTATGTTATAGATAGTGTACTTGTTGAAAAGAATCTTTGTCAGAAAGGCCAATTCGTTTGTTGTAAAGCAAGAAATTACTTTTTGTAAAAATTGAAGGATTTTCAAAAAACAATTAACGTATCTAGATATTATTTCAAACTAAACCGTTAAAAATAACCAACTGTGGGCTTTATATTTTACTCATCGGCATTAACAGATAAAATACTAAGGGTAAGTATACTAAAAAAAAGCAATTGTTTTAAATACTTGGGCAACAAGTTTCCAAAGCTGTCTGCTCTGAAATTCACAAAGGAATATTTGTTAATACACACAATAAAAAACAAAATGGACCTAGTCTAAATAATTTAGACCTGGCAACATGGACCTCGTTTTAAAATATATGCAAAATTTTCTGGGAAATTCAAAATTACTTTCTTGCATTCACACGTGAATTTCCTTTTTAAAAGCTATCTAGTTTAGAAAAGATGAGTGATAAACAGAGGGGATATTTTACAAATAATAAAACCGAAAATATCATGCAAGATCGAAGTGACTCCCGTAAAAAAATGAGGCGAAAACAATTTAAAATGCACGTAGAAATTTTAAGATGTCTCCACATTTTAATAAAAGAAAATAACTCACCGTATTCAGTGGATCGATGATATCCACAGAGAGTATCCATCCACACGCATCACACAACACTTTGAAACTGACTAAAATAATTTAACGTTATGTATAGATAAATTATTCACCTCTTCCCGCATCCCTTCTTATTATAGTATTTGTTGTACAAAAAACATACACCTAATATCTTTTTAATGTTATGCATTTGAGTTTGTAAATAGTTGAGATGTAAAAAACGTTAATGCGTTTATTTTTGATGTATCACTGAATATACAGGTAAGTACGTCGTTCTGAAATAAAATTTAAATTTGAATTTTAAATCTACGCATTTTAAAATTAATTTATCTGACTTAATTGAAGTTATAGTTTAATTAAACTTTATACCACGTAATTTCATTTATTGTAACATTTGTAATTAAGTCCGCGAACTTGAAGTTTCAGAATAATCAACATTTAAAAACCAAGCCGGACATAATTCAAATATGTCTTTGTTTGTTTGATTAGAATTAGAAACTTGAAAATACCTTCCAATTAGTCAGATTGCGTCATATTATCTTCAATTATGTGATATGTCAAGTGCGACAGATATTGACGTCAGTGGCGGCTCGGGGTGGTTCACATAGGGAGTGCATAATTTCCTAACATTCCTAGACTAAATATATTTTTCAAATGCCTTTCGGAATTTTCATATTTCGTAATTTTAGCACTAAGATAAATTAAAGTCTCTTATTCCGTTCTTTGACCAAGACGGTAAACTACCAAACAAAAAACACGGAAAACAAAACAAAGTATGTATTTTTAATTTTACTCCCACAAATCCAGTCATTTTTCTGATAAATATCCGTTTTGAATTGTATTATAACCTCTTTACCTTTAACAGATTGTTTATTTTCTAAACATAATTGAGGCATCGGCCGTTTAAGATTTTTTATTGCGATTTTTTCATCATACGTTAACCGCAAAAACGCCTTATTCTGTAACGCAGAGACGAAACTCATCTCACAACAGAGGTGAGCAGACTAGAGATCTTGCTCACACGCTATGCATTATACGATATGGAAGTAGAACAAAATCCAGTTCTTCCCACCTTCAATGTAATGTTAATGGCATAACGGAGCAACATATGGGCTTTGCTCACATAGAAAGATGTCAAACATGTCACTTGTATGCCATTGTCTCAGACCACAAAAGAGTCCCCCAGTATTATTAAAAATTGAGAAATATTTGCTCTCGTGAACTGTCCATACTGGATTTATATGTGAAATCTCAACACTTATTTATTAGCTCTCATTTGTGCGTATTGTATTGTTGTAGTGTCTTTAATTTCATGTTTTCTACACGTTTTGTTGCCGTTTTTGTTTGCTTTTTTCAAGACAATATACCACAATGCCTTTTAGGACACAACATGATCCGCTTTCGCAATGGAACATTACCAGAGGATGGATCATGGAAATATTTCTTGGGAACGTTTTTTACAGCAATACACAAATACATATAAACTTTGACATATTCATGTATCATTGCGCTGTAGTGAAATTGAAAAGTTTATGGAAACAGGAAGTGTTTTGATCGGTACAAAAGTTGTCTGCTCAAATAAGTAAAAAATGTTCATTAAAATTTATTCAAATACTTCTTCTTATAACTAACCTTACTAAATTGACATTTATTACAACTAAAATGCAGACAACACGCCTAAGCACAAAAAATAGTTAAACAGGTTCGCCAATTAGACAGTGCTATCATTTTAAAATCGGTATGATCAACACAGGACACTTCAAGATGAGCGCACTGCACAGACGAGGACGCACTGTATTCTAAATCCCATCAACATGCACGTTTTATCTATGCATCAAAGTTGTGAAGCGTCGAAATAGTGTAAATTTTGCAGACATGTTATTTATAAAGTTAGGAAAACAAACAAGAATCAACTTGTTAATATTTTTCACTAGAATTAAATACCAAATATAGTAAATTTTTGTAGTAAATCGTGTGACTTGTTACATCTCCACGTATCAAACAAAAAGTAATTTTAGTGCCGCAAAGAAAACTTCCACGTCATTTCCATTTACACTTTATATGTATCACTATGTATAGATTTGACTGACATTTGATTCGTGGCGTTTTAGAATTACGAAATTAACTTTGGCCATGAAATGGTGACATATTTAAAATCGCTGCTTCGATTAGTCATTTACATTCTACAGTTACATTTTACATATATTGAGTTACGCGTGCTGCCATGTTGCACAAAATCTGTTACACAATTTACGTACAAGTTTTGTTTGCGTTACGCCACTTTTCCAAAAAAACAAACATCAAAATTTCCGAAAGAAACTCGAAATCGACTGAAAAATTTACCGTGTGCGAATTTTTGATTAGTATTGTATTTTATCTGGATTGGCAACATTGATATGGCATCATTTTGATTGGGCAAGTTAAATAATCGTTTGAAATCTTCAACCGTTATTGGTTGTTTCTAATTAATTTGTGCTTCTCCTTTCTTTTAAAATCAGTAAACGAGAAAAATAAATACGACAAAAATAAATATCAAAAATGTTTATTTTGTACTTATATCATTATATAAAAAATTAGTATCATACTATCTGTACCACAAAACCCAAGTATTAAATTCTAACTTCATTAGCATTTGTAGAGAATTTACTATTTAATCATCTAAAATATCATCTAACCATTCTTCCAAATCTTCTTCTTCAGAATTTTTGGCGGCTTTAGATGGAATTTTAATTTTAGTTTCGGTAATATCAGTATTATCTTCTTTCTTTGAAGCCCTATTCAGGTCACCGTCTTTGTTAGATATTATTTCTTTATTTTCCTTTTCATACTGTTTGTATTTCAGAATGTTATTTTTTGCTTCTTCTATGATACATTCCAATTGATTTTCCTTAAAAAAAATATATAATATGAATAACGCAGTCTTCCTTGATATTCTAAAATTACAGAAAAATATTTCTCATCAATTCCACATCGTATATGAAATGGTATTGTTGTTATGCTTAAACTAAGCAAGTTTACATCTAAATTGAAAAGTTTATTATCGACTGGCTTAGCATCTTGTGCACTATGAATATTTTTATCACTTTTAAACTGGAAATAACTAGCTTGTTGAATAGGAGCTGATGCTAAAACTGAAAAGTCTCTCAATGTGTCCTTTTCATCTTCTTCTTTAGCCTCATATCTATACCAATTGCTTTCTAAGCTTCTCTTTTGAAATGATTGAGTATCATCTACAACTATTTTATCACTTTTACTCTCGACGTCGACATTTTCTTGGTTCTCCTTTTTATGCGCAGCTTTCGTTTTACTCTTATAACGCTGTTTATTTCTATATTTCCCTGCACTAACAAAAATATATTAAGAATAGGAATCACTATTGTCTAATATTATACTTAATCTTTTTCGATTCGTCCATTTTACATTCAAAAATAAACAAATTTTTATCTAATTGTAAGAACACACTATTTCATGTTATTGTTTGAGGCACAAATCACAGCAACAATTTAGATGTTAACCCTTTAATCAACACATCACCACATTTATATTGGTAATAATTGTAGGTTAAGTAGTTTTTTTAATTTCAAAATATTCAACAAAATATGTTCAAATTACGCCATCTTTAGGAAACTGTTTGAATGTTAAAAATAAATTAAATCCAAAATTTATCCACGTAACTTAATTTTTTTTGGAAAATATGTGATTAATAGGCATAAATATAATTTTTCTCATGAAAATAATTGCAAATAATAGAAAAATACTGGTATATGTTGTCTTGAAATGTTGATAAAACAGTAATCTACACGTAGTTTAGACAAATCCCCAAAAAATCCAATGAAACCTAAAAAGTTTCTTTAGACATTTTTATAATTTTAAAAATAAACGGGCATAACTCATCAAAATTTATGTATCAAAATAAAGGAAAGGTTAGTAACATATTGTAATTCTTTTATATCTTAAGAATTTTTCAATACGTATACGTTTTCTATGTATGTAGGTAAATGATGTATTCATCAGTAAAACATTATCCTGGATATTGAGGCATGGTGCAAAAGAAAAAGGTTTTCACATTACATCGGACGGTTATGTTGATGTAAACGCAATTTTATCATATAAGCAATTAGGAGGTAAATGTACAATTGAAGATATACATCGTATTGTCAAAACTAATAATAAGCAACGGTTTGCATTACGCACAAATCAGAGCGGAAATTTGGAAATAAAAGCAAACCAAGGGCATTCTATTGTGGTATGAAATCTTACTTATTACACATTATATGCTGTAAATATTTATGTAATAGGGTATCGCTGACTTGGCACTTCAAGCAATTACCTGTCCGAATCAAGTGGAAAATGTTATTCATGGAACGTATTATGACTGTTGGGATAGTATCAGAACGAATGGTCTTAGGCGTATGAAAAGAGTGCATATTCATTTTGCTAGTGGTTTACCTAGTAGTAGGGTCATTAGTGGAATGAGACATGATGTTGAAATAATTATATATATAGATATTAAGAAAGCTTTAGAAGAAAATTTCAAATTTTTTAAATCCCCGAATGAAGTTATTTTATCTCCAGGAAATGCAGATGGTGTAATTGAATGTAAATATTTTTTAAAAGTGTGTGACGTTAAAAACGGTAAGTGTAATTGGATTATAAATTGTTTCTCTCTCTATTAAAGATATGATTAAGTAAATCAGTTATGTTTAATAGTTTCTTATTTGGAATAATTATTAAGTGCTGCCTTCTATCTTATCAAAATAAAAAAAAAAATTTGCATGTCTCATGAATTTCGTCAGCCTTGTTTTATGGTGTCTCATATTTATTGTGCAGTATTATTTGTATTCTATTTGCTTTTATTTTTATTACTATTCTAGGAGAACTGCTTGATTTTTAAAATTCATAGTGGTATAAGTTAAAATGGAAAAAACAGAGTTATTTTGTGAATTGTGTAAAGTTAAACTGAGTGACACCAAATCACAAGAAGCTCATTTAATGGGTAAGAAGCATCAGTTAGCTCTACATAATGACTATGTCAATGATAAGAAAAAAAGATGTGGAGTTTTTATTGGTGGTAATAATCTTGCAGAAAAGCAGTGTTTTAACATTTATTAAGCGATAAACTTTACAGGATTGCCTAATATGCTACCTAAAGAAGATATCATGAAATTTCTGAGTGATTTAGGTGCTACTACTGACATATATATCCCCCAATCGAATAGTTTTGCGTTTGTTGATTTTAAAGATGAAAAGACTGCACAAGAGTTAATAAAGAAGCGACATATTTATTTTAAAGGGAAAGCATTGTCTGTGAAGTCTAGGATAGGTAAATCTATGGCAGGTTAGTAATTAGTTCCCCAATAATATTCTTATGCAATTCTGTATTCTTTAAGTTGTTTGGCTAAAATATGACACATGTTTACTAGTTCAATTAACCTTACAACTGCTGATGGAATCATAATATAAGTATTAATGCCTTTTCTGATTGGAGTAAGCTGCTGTTGGGTGTCAAGATAGTAATTATTACGATAGAAAATTTATTTGCATCCAAACACGAACAGTTATACAAGGTGTTCCCTGAGGTAACCGGCAATACTATATCATGTGTTCTAGAGGAGATTCTGATCAAAAAAGTTCATATACACCATAGCTCAATTCCTTTTCGTTTTCGAGATATTGACAAAAATAAAATTATGCTTACGATAACGCTATTTGTATATGAGATAGCATTTTACATCCAGAAAAGAAATAAACGACTAGCGCAGTGATGCTAACATTTAATTTCTGTGGGTACTGGCTATGTAAAGCTACTGCCAATTGACTATTTTCCTTAGACCAATAGCCGGTTGTTGAATTTGAATGATCATGTAAACAGAACTTGTTTTGTATAAAATTTGCATTTCTAATTTGTTTGTCCACAATTTTTTGACAAAATTTCAATCGACTAAAATGGTCTTTAGGAAATATTTTCTGGCTTTTACAAAATTTTTGCCACTGATATTCATTTCTTTTCAAAATATTCTCCACTGCAATAACGCCTGGTCGATATACGTGTAATACGTAAATAAGGCCGAATAAGTCTATCACACTCTACTCACTTTGCTTTCAGCACTAGCTTATGGTATTATGACAACTACGCCTATAGCGATTGCTCCTACATCCTAATTAAAATATTTTGCTTGTTTTACATCCTTATACAACATCATGGTAAGCACCAGATATATAGATACATACATGAAATAAATGCTGCTCAATTCTGGAACACCACGTATTTTCCCCAAACAATAATTAGATCATAATAAATTCATCGTTTCTGTTTCAGCTGATAAAGAAGTTCCAAAACCGGAAATAGAACTGGAGCCCATTAATGAGAGTTTGAAGGACATTGCCGATTTCGACGAACAAATGAGAACGTTACTTTTACACCTACAGCCTAATCAACAAAAACAGATGTGGGAATACAGATTATTATGCGAGGATTTGCAAAGATGTTTGCAGAACGTCTTTCCAGGATGCCGGGTTTACCCTTTCGGCTCGACTATAACTAGGTTGAATTTTAAAAATAGCGATGTCGATGTATATGTAGATTTAACACAAACTCCTAATTACGTAAAAGGGAATTCGTCTCAATACGTGAAGAAGGCGCGAAATGCTTTACCGAAATATAATTTATTTTCGAATTTATTAGCGATACCTAAAGCAAAAACGCCAATTGTGAAGTGTGTGCATATACAGACTAATGTTAGTTGCGATTTCAATTTTAAAAATATGCTTGGTGTTTGTAACAGTTACCTCATACGGCATTACATATCTTTAGCCCCGAATTTGTTATGGGCGCTAATGGTTTTAAAGTATTGGGGTAGAGTGCATGAATTCACAGGAGCTAATAATAAATTCTCGAATTATTCGTTGATAATGATGTTTATATTTTTTATACAACAAGAACCATATAATGTGGAATCTGTGGAGGCAATGCAAAAACCTGATGGAACAGAGAATATGCAAGATGGATGGAATGGCGGTTTTAAACCTGCTGAAACACACAATTCAGTGTTAGCAAATAAAAGCATATTAGAAATTGTGCGGGAGTTTTTCCAGTTTTACACTACCTTCGATTATAATCTTAATGTTATATCTCCCTACTTAGGAAGATCGGTGCCTAAAATAGATTTTTTAAAGCCGGAAACTTTAACAGATTCATACACGTTGTATAAAATAAATCTAGTCTCGTTGATGCCTTTTATTGTTGAATCTTCGTTATGCGTGCAAGATCCGTTTGAACATAATCATAATTTAACGCAAAGAATTTCTGTTAAGTTTTTAGAAGATTTTATAGCGCAATGCAAACATAGCGCGAATCTTTTACAAAATAGCGAAAATCAAAGTGCAATACTCTATAGGCTATTCACAGACGAACCCTTGGAAGGGAAATTTAAATTTAACAATAAATGCGAATTTAAAATCGATATGCATTCACGTTTGCAATATATAGAAAATAAAATATCAGCCGATTCTACCGATAAATCAGCCGAAATTAAAAAAATTTGGTATCAAACTATCAACGAATTTGTAATTATACTCCTTTTAAAAGTATTAAAGTTCCAAATTGATGTGCTGAAAGAACCACCACAGATAGAAGAAACGCCACGAGATACCGCACCTGTTGATATGGTCACATTTCACTGCAAGGGAAAATGCAACGTTTGGGAGTCTCGCAGAGCGGTCGCGCGAGATTTAGATTTAAGTAAGGTTACATTAGTATTAGATAAGGAAATTGAAATATCTAATTATATTACTGATGTTTTATTGAAAGATGTCGCGCTGACCAAACCCATTATCGAGTTTTATATGACACTGTGTGCTTGTGATTCACCAATGCAAATGGACTTTACAGTAACGAACCTTAATTCGGATAAAGGTCATTTTAAAACGTTGTGTACGTATTTATTAAATAGAGTACCTTATTTATTTAATAATTATGAAGAAGAATTAAACAAGAGTGTTTTAAAAACGAATAAACCGAGTAGTTGATGATAATTTTATGGAATATGTGTGTATATTTCTTAGTGATTCGCTTTAGCCGAAGCAGATGTGGCGATTGAGAATGTATTTTAATACAATTTATTAGTTTCTACATTCGAATTTTATTTATTATGACTAAATTCCTCATATACCTGAGATATCCCAGCCCGCCTGTGCATCCGATGGAAACGATATTTACATCATTTGGGTACGGAACTATTTCACGTGAATTTGGGGATATAGAGGCAGCATTAGATTTCTTTGTTATAATTTGTTGACTTATATTATTCAGATGCTACACCTAGTGTATCATAAGGTTATAAATTCTACTGTGGTCAGTTAGATTGAAAATTGTAGTTAGAAATTCACTAAAAGAACAATAATTGAAATTGCGATTTTATGTAATGTTGGAAAAAGTAATGCATCAGATAGTACAGCGCAAAGAAGTAAATGTACAGCAAGTTAGATTATCCGTAAATGTTTGGGAGCACATGTGCCTCCACAACAATTCCATGCGTTCTTGTATCTATCGCGTGTCCGTAAATGTTTGAAGCTGACATCTGTCAAAATGTATGCAATATCTGTGCTTAAAGTTTACCACCCTGAGAATGGCAGTTGGTTTATTCCTCTATGGCCATAGTCGCACGTCTGTATTTTCGTTGGGTTTTAGTATAGGTTTTCTGTTGAATTTTCGAAATCAAATGTAGTGTTACAAACTTAATCAAAATTTGACAGAAACTGTCAGCTTCAAACATTTATGGACACGGTGTACATCTTCACCAGGTATTTAGATGACATACGAGGGTAGTTGGATAATTAACTTGGTTACCACACCAATAGAGGGTGCAAATGTAAGCTGTATATACAGTCATAAAGTGTCATTGCTATCATTCGCCACAAATTCGCACAAAGCACTACTATTTTCTATGCATTAGCATAATGTTAGGTGAACGAAATTTTACATTACAACGGGTGCAACAAAGAGAAACATATGAGAAAGAGATATCCACAAGATATGTAGCGTAACCTTCATCGTATAATCCCACTGAAAAAGGGTAAACGACGATAAAGTGGTATAGTTATTTCGGGATGAGACAATTCTTTTTAATTTAAATTTGGGGCGATATTTGAAGATAGTGGAAGAGTGGCATTATTATAAAAGATTATGTTTATGGCGTCGGTATGTATTTTTATGTGTGAAGATTACAATATACCGGCCAGCCCTGTCTAACTTATATAGCGAAAAGTACAACGTCTTCGCTCATAGTACAAATATCAACTCTCAGTTGGTGCTACCGTTACACTTACAAAAGATTGCCTATTTGAGCAGCTACATGGAGTTTTAAAACAGTTATGTCTAATGTCAATTTGACACCACACATAATATACGGCATGTGGTAAATCCTATGTATTATTTCGCCCCACTTTTTCGTACAAAAACCACACATAGAAGATGAATAGGCACCAGGCGAAGCAGATTACGGGAAATACATATAAATAAAGGTACACATAGGTAATTGAAATAAAAATTATCTCTGCACGCGTATACCTACATTTTGACATTTGATAATAAATAATTTATTTACGGTTCATACATAGGTATATTTTAATTTATTTGTGCTATTTCTTCTTATTCACAATTATATTACATACAATAATTAACGATTTAAATAAGCTTCCCAGTACGTAAACACATTTCTTCGCCGTAAATACATATCCGCAATCTTGGGGCTAGTTCATAGCTATCCGTTTGTACGTTTGCGTTGACACGTTGACGGATGAACATTTTTTTGCGGTTCATAGCTTTGCGTCGGTAACGTACGTTTAATGACAGATCAACTTCCTATACTAACCGTTTTGTTGTGACAGGTCTAACCTCACTTTTTTCGTAAACGGATGAACGGACGCGTACAAAGTTCAACGTCGGTCAACTTTATCCGTTATCGGATAGACTGTGAAGCACATAAAAATAACGTGCTGTGATTGGTCAACGTACAAACGCAAACGGAGAGCAATGAACTCCCCTTTATACGGAATTTTCTTCTGTCAAACACATAAATAACATCCATCTTCTAATAAAAATACAGAGACGTTGAAGCTCCATAAACTCTTCTCCGCTATTAGAAGTCTTCGTAACAGCGCATTCCAAATTTTTATTAAGATACATATTTCAGTTTACCGGCAAAACTTCGAATGGTTTTTTGTCAAAAATAAATTTTAAAACACTAACAATGAAACGTTGACTTTGTAGGTAGACGAATTTTGTATTCTTTATATTTTCAACAACAATATTCTACTTCTGTAGTAATAACTAATAAACAATGTATGTATGTGTAAAGCAAAACATATTACAAATAATAATTAAGTATAAATAAATGTATTGCATTTCTAACTATTTTAATTCTTCAAAACGCCTTCTCGTAACCCTTTCTTTTAAAGTTTGAAATACTGTTGTTTGAAAATTTAAAGTGTTTATTGTTACAAACGCATATGTACTGTTTACAACTGATATTTGCGTTTGGAACATAAATACTTTCAATTTTTAAAAACACAAAATACAACAATCTATTGTAAGTATATTCAAATTACGCGCTATAACGATCAGCGCCTCTATGAGTTGAGAGAGGTACTTATCCCCCCAGCGTCACACATGTACAGAATAAATCAAAAAGAGCAATTATAGGTGTATTCTTTCGTACTGAACGAAGTGAATATATTCAATATGAATGTATTGAAAGTGATTGTTACATTCAAATCACTTATACTGATCAAATGTATAGTCCATTCAGTGTAAGTTCCGATTTTTTAAATGCCACTTCCCCTCCGCATTGTTGCCGCTTCGCATGCGAATAAGAAAAGGTTATGTTTTGTATTGACTTTTATTGATGTACATCATAACCACGTAAAAATTAAGTATTACTGTTGTGTATGAAATTTGCAAGTTATTAAAGTGATTCTTAACTATATATACACGAATATGTAGAAGAGAGTTAATATTACTTCTGACATATCGTGCATTCTGGATACATACAAAACAAACTGCAATGAATCTTACAGGAAATAAATATAAAAGAAAGATCTCATTACTTGGCCTGAATTTTTCCCTACATATGATTGAACTGAATAAGAAAGTACGAGTATGATAGAAGCTTGCAATATTGTATGAAGATAATCCAATCGACGATAATTTATTTCACTTCCGAGATATACAAGTTATAAACGACTTAAAAAAAGAGTTTATTAGGGAACTTTATTTCTGCATTGAACTACAGAGTATTTATTTACAACTACAGAGTATTTATTTACAACAAGAATACTTCATAGGATCAATGTATTAATTCTACGACAAATAAGCAAAACTCTTAATGTAAACCTATTACGTAAACATAATAAGAAAACCACTTGCTTTACGGTTTAATGATACGTACAAATTACACACTACATTATTAGAGACCAGATTGAAAAGTTATTCTTGTGGTTAAAATTAATCGGAATCATCAAATAAACTGCCCGATTCACTATCACTTGTATCCAAATTAATAATAAATTTGACACGTTTGACACTTTGAATATTCTGATCTTGCCAGAATCTACCTGTTGTACCATTTTTAAAAATCCAAGTTTCATCAAGGAAAACGGGCTCCCACAAACAATTTTCATTTTTTGTTTTTGTGTAACCTATCAGACAATCTATCCGACCAAGAGTAATATGCGACTGTTCCATTAGTGCTCTAGGAGGATCATTTTTCTTCCAACGAAAACCAATATTACGTAAAGTAACTCATAAAGATGTTCTTACCCTATTATATATGCCTCTCTCTTGCAGGATGTTATGCAAGATTGTAAGCACAACATGTTCTGAAAGATCTATGATAAAGATATGATATAACATACAAAGAGTGAAACTTACTATCTTGATACATATCGTATATTGCATTCCGAATAGCCATTTTATCGAAGTCATCAATATCAGTGACTGCTTTCTTACGATGCCCTGTTTTCTTGGGTCTGTTCAAGGGTCAACCTTCCTTAATGTCTTTCGATATAGCCGACACAGTATTAGGATGAAGTCGCAAAGCATCAGCAATTCGCTGTGAATATATTTATTTTCAAAACAAATGTTCATTTTAACGCTTATATTGGCACCCTTATATTTTACCTTTCGTACATCCCTTGGACCACCACTATCACGTTCTTTCTCAAAATAGGATATCAAAGAAGTAACAACCTTCTTTGATTGAGAATTCAAACCTTTCGATATTTCGAAGTTAGATTATCTTTCACCCTGCACTCTTCACGGGATAAGCGAAAGATCACCGATTACTGTCGTTATACAAATGTTGTTCTCAAAAGAATAATTCTGATTGATATAAAAACACGAAGTTTAAATAAAATAAAGGATAAATATGAAGTAATATGGAAATAAACGGTAGCAATAGACTTGAATTAACTCATATGTTAACTGTCAAAATATGTTGATTATCATTTGGCAAATGTGTAATTTGGAGGGGGTGATATGTGAAATATAGTTGTTTTTCAATAATGATCTTCTCATACTATGTAGTTATGTTAGGTTGCCTTCCTGCATCCCCTTGATCTAGTGAATTTCGGAACTTACACTGAATGGACTATAGATCGAAAGAACGGCCTCAATCACTTGCATTCTACCGCCTTTGCGCAAATACAACATTTTTATTTATTATTGTATGTTTACAATATCGTGGACAAATTAAGATATTTTTTAAATGTAACTTTATAATCATAAAAATTCTTATATCACTATTTTTTGACCTGCTCTAAAATTTCTGTTCCAGTACCTACTAGGGAAAAACAAGGCATAAAAACCTAGGCAAGAGCTTAATTTGATAAAATTCAAGCGTGATTAGGTGATTAAATTATTATAAATAATATATTTAAATTTTCAATATCTGTTCTAAAATTGACCGCGTTATTTTCTTTTTTAATGTATATCATTTTATATATTAATCTCTTCATAACTATTTAATTATGTCGTAAAATTTGATAAAATTAACTGGAAATAAAATGGAATAACTCTTGTCATCTTCGGGATCGTATAAATACACAACTACTTCTTTGGACATATTTTTAATTTAGTTTCTCTTGTATATACATATACTGGTCCATTTTGCTTGTTTGACGTTAGGATTATAGGCGGCAAAATGCAAATATAAATGTGATTGTTGTGATCTAACGAATTGTACGATCACATAAAGTGAATGCAATCAGTTATTTAGGGAAAGGTGGGGGAACTGAACGACTTCGAAAGAACATCGTCAAATTGAACATATTCACTATAAGTGAATCTATTCACTTCGTTCAGTACGAAAGAATACACATTATGAGTCATCACGATTCCCGGAAATTGAGAATGATGCCGGATGTACCCTCTAGAAAATTATGGCTTTGTTATTGTTGTGCGTTAGAGGTTAGAGTATCAATCTTTGTAATAATTTGTCAGATAATTAAAACCCTTTTTTAAATTTATTTTGAACTTTACGCAATAGCGGAATTTTTACGTAGATAATCTATTTGTTTTTTGAACATTTTTATTATTTAACGTTCGTGCGGACATCTGTTAAATAGACTTGGAACTTACTGTGCGTATGCGCACAGGAGCACAGGTATGCGGGTATGATTAGAATCATAGAATTTTTTGGGACAAATACAGTGAAATTCGTGCCAAACATATTCAAGTCATGGCGGAGTCTATTCAAGGTCATCTAAATTATTACCTGAAAGAACAAAGGGTTTGACGTTTCTAGTTTATTCTGTGGTATGATCCTATAATTTTTTCGATTCACTTATAATTACTCCTACAATATTTACTCACTAGAGACCAGCACTTCTGTACAAGTGCGCTAGTCTGGTTACACACCCGGTTGCTGTATGGCTGTATAAGGGCTAGTTCATAGCTATCCGTTTGTACTTGTACGTTTGCGTTGACACGTTGACGGATGAACATTTTTTTGCGGTTCATAGCGTTGCGTCGGTAACGTACGTTTAATGACAGATCAATTTCCTATACTAACCGGACTAACCGTTTTGTTGTGACAGGTCTAACCTCACACGGATGAACGACGCGTACAAAGTTCAACGTCGGTCAACTTTATCCGTTAGCGGATAGACTGTGAAGCACATTAAAATAACGTGCTGTGATTGGTCAACGTACAAACGCAAACGTACGAACGGATAGCTATGAACTCCCCTTTAGGCTTATATGCGACCGGACATCACCTGAACGTACCCCGAGAATCCCAAGAGTCATGATTATGAACAACTTATGAATTATATTTCATGAACTATAACGATACGAAACGACTTACTAACAATTAAATTTAATTCATTTAAATCATATTGCTAAATACCACAATAACATTTTATAAAATCTCCATATATTATAACAACCCAAGAATATGCAAAATTCCTAACTAATTCACCATTCAAATTATTTCAGGAGTGCCAATTATTTCACAGGTTTAAAATTCCCCAACACCAATCAGCGCGAAATATTTTTATTGGTTGAGAGTACGTCGCGGCTAATTTAAATTTTCCGGATATTGACTAAAGAAAACATTTGACAGTAATAGTTGAACCAATTTATTCTTAATTAGAACTGGTTTCGTACGTTTACATGCAATAATCGAAAATTACATAAAAAATTATCGGCAATAGCTTTTCCGAATTACTCTAATTTGTGCTATCAATTTATTAACTAATGTTGGCAATAATGCTTTGGCGTTTTTTGGGTTCATGGGTTTTCATAGACATTTTATAAAAATGTGAAATGTGAAAATATTTGCACCTGTTAAATTTGTATAAACATAAATATTTTTAGTGACTTGATTAATGATTCTTTTAGAGTAAAATTCATATACTCTCCATATATAGTAAGTAATGGAAAACGGGAAGAAAAAATCGGCTAAAAGTGCTACAACAGAACCAACAGGTATTCATATAAAAGCTGAAGCTGAAACCTGCAGTCAAAATATTGATGTAGCTGTAAAGGAAGCTGTTATCAAAGTTGAAAGTGTAACACCAAATGAGACCGGCAAAAAAACAGAGAATCTCACAAAACAAGTTAGGGTTAGTGACAATAATGCAGAAGACATAACAGAAACTAAAGAAATTAAGTGTGAACCTGTGGTTAGCATGACTACCGATAAAAATAATTCAGACAATGTGGTGAAAACTACAGATAATTTTGAATTGCAGGAGGAAGATGTTCCCGAGAGTTTTTTTGATGATCTTATGAGTGAAGATTTTATTGAAGGATTAAATGTAGTTGATACTTGGGAGGGCGATGATGTTAATCAAAGCTCTCATACAACTGATACTATTGACAAAGATGTACCAGTGTCAAGATCAAGTTTGTCGTCCAATGACAAATCAAAAAATAACTTAAAATCTAATGACACAAAAATGGAGAAAAAGAAGAAAAACTATAAAAAATCTAAAGAAAAGCCAAGACGAAGTACTTCAAAAAATAGAGAACTTCGGAGAACTAAACGATCAAGGAGTAGATCAAGGAACCGCAAAACCGGTGATGGGAATACTAGACGGGATCCTAATAAAACGCATAGGGATATTCTGCGGGATAAGGATAAATGTGAAAAAGATAAGTCGGCGAAAATTTTACATGAGAAATTAAAAGTTGTTGAGACAGGTCTTGTCCCTCCTGGCATGGAAATGGAAGTTGACATGGTGCGATCTGAAAAAATAAATAAATTAGAAGAAGGTGAAATTATTGCAGATGTTGAGGATGAAACAGAGAAAAAAGCTAGCAGTACCAAAAGCATGGAAAAGAAGCAAAGTATTGATCGAAAATGGCCTGAAAGAAGTATAGAGAGGAAGAGAGAAAACAAGCATCCCAGGATTGAATACACACGCTTGAGCCCTCCTAGAATTAGGCGAGACATATCTCCAGAAATTCGCAGGGATACCAGAAGAATAAGATCGCGTAGTCCAAGAAGGCGATCCTCTCCAAGGAATCGCAGCAGAAGTATTGAAAGAAGAATTGAAAGGAGACGTCGATCACTTAGTCGTAGTTTAAGTAAAGAGAGGAAGCGCAAATATAAATCTCCACCAAGGAAAACATCTCCACTTATAAAACGCAATGCAAATTTAATGAGAGAATTGGACATATTGAAAAATAGATTATTTTCAGGTGATAATCTTGCACCATTACGTCAAACTCCACCAAGGAACATTCACCAGGAACTTTTGAATGCATCAATGCCTCCAGGACTTCATAATATTCCACATATGAATAATCCTCAGAATTTTATTAGTAATCCTGCCCAGTTTCCATCTTCAATGAATCAGAATTTCATTCCGTTGCAGCCTGTTCCACCTCCAGCCCAAGCGAATGTCGAATTAGACCAGCAATTCTTCATAGGTCAAGCTACATTTGAACCAAGTTATTCAGCACCGCCATCAAACCCTCTAATGGAACAAAATACATTACAGCCACCATTAATTCCACCCAATATGCAACATAATTTCCAACAAAATTGGATCGTGGAGCAACCGCCAAATTATTTTCATCCAGGTCATATGTTTAATCCGGAACCGAACAATTTTCAAGCATCGATGGGACCACCTATGGGTTTTGTTGATAATGTAGGTGTTAATATGTTACCGCATCAACAACCAGCACAGTTTCCTGTAGAAGATTCGGCTCCTCCTCCTATAGTAACTAAAGAGGATGAAGAGAAAGTCTTTGCAAGGGTACTCTTATTTTGAATATAACTATAGATTAGCTTGATTTGATTAATTTTCTAATTATAGTTGCTAGAGGAGAACAAGATTACGTTGAGTGATTACCTCAGTGTTACCGCCAAAGCAACAGGTGCGAATATTTCTTTCCTGTATATTTATAGAAACGTTTATGAAATTAAATTTTATATTTTGATGTCACTGAAAGTCGATCCTTGTATTATTGTTTATATTGTACTCCATAGTGGAAGTAATATTTGTTTCTCCAGCTAGCTTGAAAGTATTTGATTATCAAACAAAATTTAATGGATGCCAGTTTAATATTCCTAAAGTGGGTAGTTTTTAAATCTATTTTTAGTTTTAAAATTTATTTTTTTTT